>CAACVS010000137.1:185869-202772 GCA_900660405.1 Pseudo-nitzschia multistriata
CAGGCGTTGTTCTTCAAAGGAAAGGTCTTGGTTGAATACTGGGGGCTGGGGTTGGTGTTGTTGGATTCCGGCACGAATGCCGGAAACAACAACAAACGTGACCGGAATCTTCTTCCGGTCCGGAAAATACTGGAACTGCATGGAGATGTTTGGAATCTTCTTGAAAGACTGAGTATGTTTGTCAAAGGAATAGTCTTGTTCGTCACTAGGTCTTGGGGGTTGGTGGTGTTGCATTCCGGCACAAATGCCGGAAACAACTTCAATACCGAAAGAGACAGTACTTCCAGAGGAACAGGGGGGATCCAGCTGGGGCAAACTAACACMACCAGCTGGTTGATATCGAAATACTTAGAATAGGCTTGGTTACATTGCTTGGTTGCTTGAATGGAGCCAAGGAGGAGGATTTTCCCCTTCGGAAGGGGATGTCACCATGGTGGATTCGGAAGCCGGAAGGAGCTTGTCAGGTAGGAATGTACGTAGGAATCAGTAGGAAATCTAGGGGATAATTTTCATAAGCGAAGTGTAATTTCGTGCGTTTGAAAATATTCGATGTGAAAATTATACTAATAGCATTGTAGTAATACTAGTACTATGGCAAAAAATACTCTGTTTGAAGGACTGGTGGGTGGTGGTAACAATAAAATCAATTTTACTATTTGCATGCATGCCTCTACTAGTAATACAAAAAGGGTATTAATGACCACCATTGGATTATTTTGTATGCTGACAAAGGTTAATTAGTAAAGAATTGCCCAAATGTTGAGCTTCTTTCAACCCAAGATCATGGTGTGCTTACTGCTGGAGGAACTAACCACTAGGACTACTACTAGTAGTATTCAGATTGCTTTCAGCAGAGTGGTTTCCTCCCACAATTTTTTTTCATCTCCATTTCCCATCCCCCAACATCAAATTTAGCAACAAGTCCCTTAGTACTTGATAGTGGTACTATCTTCTTGCTTATATTAGTGGTCCTCCTCCTCCTCCTTAGTATTGTTAATAGTAGAAGTACAGGGGAGGTTATACTACTACTAGTACTATTGGCAGTGCCTACAAATACTAGTATGGACTACTAGTAGTAGTAGTAGTAGTAGTAGTAGTAGTAGTACCCGAGAATTTGGATTGATCCTACTGACTATGGGTGGAGAACCTCATCTACTACATTGTAGTAGTGCTGCTTACTACTGGTGGGATTAGTGTTCTGTAGTAGTGATAGCTGCTAACGGCTGGATTACTAGTGGCTTCTGTTGGTACTGTGAGAGTGCTACTACTAGTAGTAGTAGTAGTAGCAGTAAGAAGCACTAATGGAATTTCTTGTGATATTACTTCCTATGTTGTACTTCCTCTATCCAGAAATAGATGTGCCCTTTGCACCTCTAGTAGTGAAATAAGCTCAATATTTGGTCAATTGGAATGTTTCTTTTTTTGTTTAATGGATCTAGTATTATGAATGCATGCAGCTATTAAGATCATATTAAGTGAATGTCTCTGACATACTTGAAATAGCTACTGAAAGAGGGCTATTTTTGTCAAATCAATGTGATTTCACAGTCACCAGTTGGGTTCTAGTGGTCATTTGAGCACGTGAGTTGCACCTATTGTGGTACTAGAAAGCTAAGACTGAGAGCTCTTTCATGATATTCATACTATTATACTTATGGGAATGTTCCTGTATTGGTTATTCTTGTTCAAAAGAGGTGCACMATACTGTATCATTGTCAATATTTTGTTTCTTGTGCTAATAGACGTGTAATTTTCATGTACAAATATTTTTTTCACAACACACATAATGATTATTTCTAGTCTCTAGTATCCATTCTACTCCGTAAATTCAATTGTCAAACCTTTGAGTAAATAGGGGATACTCTTTGTATGGACACCCAAAACAGTCACAGGGTACATCTATTTCTGGATGGAGACTAGATCTCTAATATGTACTACCTCGTCTGTCCAGATATAATAGTACAGTTTGTACCTCTTCAGTTGAAATAAGCTCAATATTTGGGCAATTGGATTGGTTCTTTTTTTGTTTAACAGATCTATTATAAATGTATACTACAAGTATAGTAGAGATCATGTTAATTGAAAGTGTCTGACATACTTGTGGACTGTACCATTGTTGTCATTTAATTGTCTCACGTGGTGTTAATTCTAGACTGTTTATTTCATGTGCAAAAATAATTTTATTCATGTGGATGCTCATTTTTATCTACAGTACTGATTCTACGTGTTGTACACTTAAGTAGTACTGGACAATTATTTCTGGAAAAATTGAGTACTGCAAAGTGTACTATTATATCTGGACGGAGGTAGTAGTAGCAAATATTTGATTTTTTTTTGTGAAAATGACTTTGAGATTTTGCTAGTGTTTGTGTGGGGTTTGTCAAAAAACAGGCAGAATTTTGAATTTTGGTTCCAAGAACGAGTCAATTCAGAGTAAAATTACATCTAGAATTAACGCATGAGTTATTGCCACCCACTACTGTAACTTTGGCTGACTAGTTCTAAGCTGCTAGAGCATCCTTTGGCTTCTCGCTTTGTAGTGGGATGGAAGTTTTCTTGAGTTTAAGAACAGTACCGGTACGCAGGGGTCATAATTAAGAGGGGTGCTCATCACGTCAAAACTCATATTTTATGTTAGGCACCAGCAATAACAAGAAAAATTTCCCCCCAGCAGGGATTTTTTTCAATTTCATTTTTACTGCATACTAGTATCACTGCAAAAAGTGTAGTACCTCAAAAACCCCATGCACAGGAACAGCACTTCCAATCACTCTCTGACTTTCAAACTTCACATGCACATCTCTCATGTAGTTGAGAGTCCTCAAGTAGTAGTAAGTATATTTTCACTGTTATTGCTCTCTCCAGTTCAAACTTTAAGGTGCTGCTGACACAGGGCTTGCAAGGCTAGTGGTACTAGTAACAGACTGGTACTGTATTTGCAGTAGAAATAGTCTGTCCTTTGTCCAGCCAGCCCCACCAGTCTAGTCCTCAGCAAAAATTCGAACTGTCTGTCCTTCATCCGTTTCTCCAACTAATTCCCCAGTAGTAATTTCTACTAATAATCTAGTACTACTAGTCAATATTCAACAGTGCTGAAAAGGTACACTATCATTCCATTTGATACATAAAATATTGGCATATTCAGAATCCTCATGAAAAATTTGGCTAGATGGTGAACTCAAAAATTCTAATGGTAGTATTTTTGATAATGTTATAGCTAACTGCTTAAAGGTTGGATAGTTTTACTAGTATTATGCAGTAAAAATGAATTTTAAAAAAATCCCTTGGGTGAAATTTTTCTTATTGGTGCCTAACACTTAGCAGCAACGAAACTGCAACTCAACGAAACTGCAACTTTTCTACCAAACACTACGTATTTAACAAGTAATGGACTAAATTTGTACTTTAATTCAAATTAGTACTAGTACTACTACTAGGAGGACTACTACTAGTACTGGTGATACTACTAGGACCTCCTACTTATACCAAAAGTTTCAGCATAAAAATTCTATAACACAACTACCCACTGAACCCAACATGTTCATTAGGATGTTAAGACATGTTCTGCAAAAAACTAGGTCGTAATTGGATGCTTAGTTGCTTTTTTACACCACAATTAAGTTTGCAGTGTAGATTGTGCAGTTTTTTACATGCATTTAACACGTAAGGGACTAAATTTGTACTTAATTGCAAATTTGCAGTTTCGTCGCCGCGTAGAACATGGAATATGAGTTTTTCAAAAAATGCTGGAAAACACTGCACGTCTTCGCGGGCGTTGCGTTGCGCACCCCTCTAAATTATGACCCCTGCCGGTACGTACGGTACGGTACTGTATTGCTGTTTTTGCGGGATTGAATCAGAGGATCTTCGCATGACACGGGAAGAATCAAAGTCTCTTACGGAAGGACGTTTTGGGAGCGTTCGGAAAGTCTCAACGGTAGCATTTGGCGATATCATTGGTCTTTCTTTAAAGCGAGCCTGCACGGAGACTAATACTTCCGACAAAAACGCGGGGGCAATTCTGTTTTTAGGCATGACCTTTTGAATTGGGCACGCACCGAATTCAAACATTCTTTTTTGTGAATGGCCCGGTGTCTTACCGTACGTACGGTAGTACCGCACGAACCTCTGTTGCAACCGAAAACTGCACGATTGTCGTCTTTCCAATGTATCAGAAGAGGTATGTTTTGGAGAGGAGCTAGAATGCGCAGTCATGCAACAAATTGATCTGTATTTAGTTCAGCGTTGATGAATGGAAAAAATTGTGATACAGAACACTCGATGATACAGACCGTACCTGCCCCGGCTGAGAAGGAGACGATGGAAGCAGCAGCCCAAAATGAAGAGAAGTCCTCCTACTCGAAGCGTTCCAACGTTGTGGAGTTGTGGAAAAAGAGAGAGGGAACTATAAAAGCTGCCAACATTGCATCTAGCGAGAGGGCACGAGGCAACGAATGTGAAGAAAAAAAGGAAACAAGCCAGTGGGTTGACTTCGATTCTATACAAGACTCGAGACAGCAAGAAAAAAGTTCTACCCCACAGGGTGGCTCAGAGAGAAATGGACCAGAATCTTTTTCTGATGCGTTCTTTGATTGGGACACAGAAAACATGAATAATGACTTTACTGCACCTCGAAGGTCTAGTGTCAGAGACTCATGGAAGAAGAAGGCAGCGACTATTCCCTCGCCACAACCATCACCTCGTGTTGGAGTTACAAGAGACACAATATCTTTACAATGCGAGACTGGTGATCCCGAACCAGAAAGTGCGCCTGAGAGCAAGGAAATCCCACCCACTACATCCGGAGTAGTGAGGTCACCATCTACCGTAGTGAGGTCGAGCTCATTCAAATCTCCAGTAGTTAGGTCTAGCTCATTCGCAAATAATCGCATTGCTGGAAGTCCACAAGCGTCTGGCTCGTCCGCGTTTGATGAGTTAAAATCGAAATGGGCCAAGTTTGGGGTCCGCAAGCAGAATGAACAAGGAAACGGATCATCACAATCCACACAGCGTTTGAGTGAGTTACCTTCGAAAGTTATTGTATCACCTAGCGAACCTTCTCAAAACGATGTTGGAACGAAAGAAATTCCACAGATAGACAATGAACAACAAAAGAAAATTTCGGGCCACGGGTCTCAAAGCTCAAATGGCGAAAACGTCGGAGCAGCGAATACCAAAACTGCGAAACCAGAAATCAAGGAAACTGAACCACTCATGCCACCTCAGGCTTCGAATGACTTGAAAAAAAGTTTGTCTCCTTCATCTTCAGCTGCACGCCGATTGGGTTCAAAATCATTCCGATCGAAGTACGGCCGAAAACCGATTCCCTCTTTGAATCGTGCTACTGAAAAGGCAGCACACGACACTAAGAGCCCTACAACAAAAGAAGACCCGGGACAGAAGATTAGCAGTCCTCCCGTACAGAAAATTTCGCCTGATTGCTCTAAACCGTCAATTGAGAATCCATCTTTTCCACTTGACGAGTCGACCCAGAACGAGCACAATATGTCTCCAAGTTCGAACCTTTCCAAATCTTTGGGGCCGAATCTTTATGGTCGTTCTCGTTCTTTCGATCCAAGGTCAAAACACGTCAGCGCCCAATCCACCATGTATACCTCAGGATCAGCAGACGACTCAACAGTCATAAAGGAGGGATCAGCTACTGTTTCTCGATCTGCTCTCAGTTCTCGAGCTAGTCGAAGACTCCGTGATATCCGTCAGAGCCAGAGACAACAAATGCAAAAGAAAGACGCCAACGAAAATGCTTCGAAAGAAACCCTATCAAAAAGTCCAATATCGACCGATAAGTCCKGGCTCACTAGGGCAGAAACCAATCCTTTACTGGAATCTCAGATTGAGGAACCTGGTCGTATTCGTTCACGGACTTCGTCTTCAATACAAAAATCAAGAACGCAGGAATCACACGGAGGCAACACCTTCATTTCAGTGGAAGAGTCAACTACACTCAGCCCGAGTTTTTGTTCGGAAGGTACCTTTGGAAATTCACAAATGCGCTTTAATCACGCCACCGAGTTGAATTCTGGTAATGAAACCTCATTAGATTCCAAGCTTGGTCCAACTTCTCCCCTTCATAACGTTGTCCCAGACATGAACGATATGATACCTGACGAGTTTGTCTCTGAAAAGAATGCTAATTTCGAGTCTTTCAAGACGGCGTATGATAATACTAGCCTAAGCCAAATCGCAAGAGATATGACGGAGGAGGCAAGCAAGATATTTGAACTTGACATTCATGCTGCTATCAACAATTTGGGAGATATGTTTCAGAGCCAGTCGCCGAGGAAAATGGCCGGAAGAGCGCCTAGTCCGGTCGAGGAAGTCGCTATTGAGGTCGAGTATGTTGCTGATGATTAACTCAGACGAAAGAAGCACTTTTTGTGGTAAAATTGATTGGGATAAAAATGTCTGTATTTTGTTCCATGCAACTTGAATTTACGACACCTTGAAGTCGCTGAAGCAATTTTCATACTTAACTTTGATTTTATGCTGTAATTATTTATGTAACTTTGGTCGAGAGGTATTCTATCATAGAGCGATCCACATTAGCAAGGAGAGCTGAATCCAATACTCCTTGTTCTAATCCGTCGCGTGTATCCATCTTTGCTCCGTTTTGAATGAGCAACTCTGCACAGACGATCGCCTTTGAATCATCATCTTCGTCATCTTTGAGCTGAGTGCATGCATGCAAGGCAGTTTTGCTACCCTCATCAACATTAATCCAGGTTACAACTGCACCCTGGGCTAATGATCGTGCTATGCCCAAGACGTTACCCTCCTTCGCGGCTCTGTACATTGCCTTCGAAGCTATTTCCTCACGTTCTTCGGGAGTCTTCCCTTGATCATCGGAAACGTTCAAAAAACCTTTCCACAAGTATTTGCTCTTGATCCATTCTTCTTTCGTTTTACGATTTGAGCTCGCAATGGGCTTCTTCCAACCTTTTTGCATCAGAACTCCTTCTTCCCAAATTCCATTTGCGTTCTCGTTTCCAATGGCGAGAATTACATTTGCTTCAAACTCAGTCAGCGCGTCCAATTTCAAAGAACGAACCTTTATTTTCATAACAGGCAACCAAAGAATTTGTGACGTTGAATTAGAGAATGAATAAAGAAACAAGCTTGGATACTTCCACGATCAATACGTACCTTGCTCACGTGAACACCAAGCGATCTATGCACACCACTGCAATCAATGCATATTAGTACACCCAGATTCAAAGATACCCAGTCCGGATTTTCTGCCCCACAATCAGCACATGTTGGGTTTGCTTTCATGAGTTTAGGGGTCAAGCTTGTATTCTTCGCATCCAGTTCTTCATGGCATAATTGATTGTCAATATCATGAAGTTCGGGCATGTCCACGTTCTCAGTTTCATCTTGAAATGATTCATTGGAATCTGATCTAGCTGGCATTCCACGCTTTGGTGTAATGTGTGTAGTGTTTCCGCTCGCAAGTTGGTGTTCGATTCCCTTGCGAATAATATCGACCCACTTCTTGAATTCATCAGGTCCTCTTGCCTGAAGCACAAGAGGTTTTTGACTCATTGGACTGTGAACTTCAAAACAAAAACGAGGACCTCCCTTTGTCCCTTCTTTTACGGTGCACAAGACGACATCACACATCTTTACCCGTTCTAGAGTATTAGAGTATGAAAATCCTTCGTTCCCTTTTTTACTCTCGTCGTTACTTTTGAAGTAGTAAATTCCAACTGCATCCATCATGAACCATCTCTTTCTCCATTCTTTCAGTGATATTATTTTGTCACTCTTTCTGTATAGCCATCCTTCTACAAAAATGCCAGGCGTGGGATCACGCTGAAGTCGAGTAGAATCGGCCAGTAAATTTGGTAGTTCCCATATTTTGACCTGATCTTCTATTTGTTGAAGACTTGTTACTTGCCTTTCAATCATATCCTTATCACCATTAGAGATGGCATCAACGATTATGCCAGCGCTCCTAGTAACCTCCTTCAATCCATCGATAGTTCCTTTAATATCTTCTTCTCTTGCTTTCCAGGACGGTCCAAGCCGATTTTCAAGTGTATCCCTTGCAGAAGATTGATCAACTTGGAAACGAGTCATTGTGGGCACAAGACCAGTCACAAGATCAGAGCAATGATGAAAATATGCTCTAACACCATGCAAGGAAGTCAAAACATGTTCACCTATTTCAAATTTTCTTCTTTGTTTGTGTGCAACGATATGTTTCAAGAGCTGGAAGCGTTTGAGTTCAGCCGTAGCTTGCGCCAATCGGACTTGTTCAAGCGTCAATCTCATATTTGCCGCTGTAGCCGCCATCCTTACAACGGGATCTTCAGATTCAGACTTTTGTCGAGACTGATTCTTGCCATTGTTAGAAAATCGCGAGAGAAAGCCACTGCCCTGATTGTCCACCTGCTCACTAAACTTGTTCCAGGATTCGGTACCTCCGTCTTCAGCGAGGGCGGTAGCATGTCTTCCATTAAGATATTTTGCTAACATGTCATCGGCAGACTCCGTCGCTTGTTCCGCATTTCTCTTCAAGTCAATTGCTACGCTTTGTTCAGTTCTTAATTTTCAAATAACGTTTTATTTTTTCAAAAGAAAGTTGTAAGTAACATAATGCCACCACTTTGCCAATAAATCGACGTGTTAGGGCATCAACAAATCAATCAAAGCGTGGTGATTTGCGAACTAACCTAGCAAAATGTTCCAATGCGTTGACCATAGTGGCTTCGAAAGATCGAGTCATGTCCATTTGCGCTTCGGCAACTTCCTCAAGCATCTATATGGATTTTTGAAGAGAAAAATTGAGTTGCCATTGCTTATCCATGTAGAAAAGTCATACTATTTTCAGTGTCAATACGTCGTTCCACTTACACCTGACATAACCGCCAAAAGACTAGCCATATCTTCTCCAATTGCTCTTCTCCGTTCGGCAACTTCCATTTCTCGACGGCGCTCTGCGTAATCAAAATCCTCTTCGTCTGCATACCGTGGCTGACGAAGTTGGCACGCAAGAGCCAAACGCCGTGTCGATTGTGCCATGAGAGAACCACATTTTCCGAATGTTTTTGTTCTGGCCGCAATATCATTCAAAGTTTGACGCATAATTTCCATCGATTTCATTTCGTTCTCAACATATGACAAGAAATAAGGAGAATCAGCACTAAAGCTATTTTGAACATTAGCGTTGAATTTCTTCGCGTTTGCATTGTCCTTGGTAGGCTTGACTCTCGCCGAGCTAGATTTAATCATATGTTTTCGTTTCGCTTCAACTCCCGAACTTGCTGGTGGCAATCCACCGAGTTCATCTTCATTCTTTGTTGGTTCTTCTGTCGACATGATCGATATTGATTGAACGTCGATATCTATGAAATCTAAATATGTACCGCTAGCGTCTCATTCACCGAGCTGCGAATTGTTGTATTTATTGTCGGGTTGCAGACAAATAAAGGGAGGCTGTTGCTTTCTATCAATGTATGAAATTGGCAAAAGGTAAATGGTAATTTTAATTTTCCTTTTTCCGATTGCTTCCGGGGGGACCTTCAATGTCTATGATGCCGTGCTCGAAACTACAGAATCGCAACTTGCGATTTCATCTAATTCAACGATCGGCGTGTTCGATGATAGTAAGCATTTGCTGCTCAAGCAGAGGAGTTTCCCTATCGTTGTTGAACCAGATGAATTGAGCCTCATTTTCTCTCCCAAGAAGACGTTGACAAAAATAAAGGGTCATTAAAACGATATAAGCCTAATTATTAAAATTAGTACGAAGTGCTGTATTTAGCACTGTACTACTGTACTGTACTATTTACAACTTATTTTATACTGTACTATCTACTATACATATTATCCATATGAACTACCGAGTTTTGAGAAAACGAGATTTTCAGGTTTCGAAACGAAACTTTGTTCAAAATTTAGATGAGAGAGTTCAGAGAACCCATGTAATCAAACTCAACCGAAACCACGTTACAATAATCTCTCCCAGCCCGATACTTGACATCTTTTTAAATAAATCGAGTCATAAACCAGAGTACAAGCAAGAAACGAAGAGGGCTCAAGACGATTGTAAACTTGTCACCTACCTCAATCATGACTACGGTGTTGTCTCGGAAAGATTCAAGTATCTGCATCCATGCAAAAGGAACGAAAACAAACCGATCAGGTTCCATGTAAATAAAAATCCACACAGAACACGTCTTTAGCATAAAAAAAGGATTGATTAATATGACATCTCGAGTGTACATCTACTATTGTAGTTTATTTCCCATTTTCATTTTTGCCTCGGATGCAATTGGAATGCAGTGCGCAAGTCGCCCATATTTCGCTACAGTATTGGACGAATTGATCAATTATTTTCAGTTCATTTCAAAAATACTGTAGTGAATGGCGTTGAAACTTTTGAGATTTTGTCATCCCGTACTTTACATCGTTTATTAAAAAATCATCAATCTTGATGTACTCGGGGTCGTCTTGCAGCGCGTCGCTGACGCTCTCTGCGCTTCCAAAAATGGTTTCCAGCGGCGACGATAGCTGCACTTTGTAGCAATGACGAGACTAGGATCATGTCCATTGAACATTTTCCTCCGTTTACTTCATCGAACAGGAACTCAGCATTCGCTTTGTACAGGTGCTCAAAGCACCCATATTCTTGGTTTGGCATGCACAGGATCTTTTTAGGCCACGTCCCAGAACTCATTGCAGCACGGTCCCAAATCAAGAACCAATTTTTGGCTGGCTCAAGGATGGATCTTTGCAATTTGCGAAGAAACCGAGTGAATTGATCATCTTCGTTTAAACTTCTACTTCCCAAGACTCCGTAGCATCCTGAAGAATCCCCAAAAAAGGCGCGAAGGAGCCCTAATGACACAAGGGCAAGACCGAGTGTGAGAAGCACAATCACAATCTCATAGGTTCTGCCTCGAAGGTCCAAACCAAAGCTCTTTTTCAACGCGGTTGCGATTCCACCTCCAAGGATTGCCATGACATAGAACGAGAGCGGAATAAAAGAAAACCCAAGGTCATAAACGAGTGGGTCCCTTAAAATTCCGGGAAAGGCTAGCAGTGTGGCGATTCCGTATACTATCACAGAAGAGTACCATCGGCTGGGTTTGTAGCACACGTGTTTATGTACAATGTGCCAGGACACATTTTGGCACTGTCGGGAACAATAGTAACTTCTGAGGCATCGAACACATTTCCATCTCGCTCGGCGTCGGCAGAGACTACATGCCCACCGTCGACGTGCCACTCCTTTCTTTTTCAGTAATCTGCGTGCACGGCAGTACAAAGCGACAATCGGGGACATGACCACGGGAGCGATTGGACGCAGCCATCGTTTGCGCACAATAGCCGCTCCGATCTGCCACCAAATATGGGGTTGTCTCAATGCTTCGATAACATGCGGAGGCATGGCCTCTAACCAATCGTCGTTGTCTACCGGGCGGACCGACGGTGGCGGAAGTGCGTATGGCTTTCCACAAGTCTCACAGTTCAAACCCCGGCGTGCTTTTGGGTGACGGGAGCGGCATCTCCATTGTTCTATACAAAGATAGTGCACGAATGCCATGGATCCTGCACATTCGCAGGGCGATATCAAAGGATTCTCTGCTGCGTGAGAATTTGGGTGATATACCGGGTGGGGCTCTACCGGTCCCTGGGTTTTCACAGGCCGGATGCGTTGGGTACTGCCTTCGTTTGGCGGAAAGTCGGAAGGACATGGCATACATTGTACTTGTGTCTCATCGATTTCATTGGCTATGGTGTTAGAGGGTTGTTCGTCGTCTGCATCGTCGTGCAATCCCTCTCTACAGATTCGGCAAAAAATACCCTCCGTTGGAAGAGGTGCAGAACTCACTGCAGGCGATAAGCCATCGTCATACATGCTCATTAGCTTCATGTAACCAGAGGATGGGAATTCGATCCCCGTTCGCAGACAAAATGCAGAAATGGATTCATAGGGTTCGGACGACAAGGCACTCGCATTGTCTTGCAGTTCGTCGTCTCTGTTTCCGTCTTCGTTAGCATCGTCTTTTTCCTCCTCTGCGTCAATGGATGACGATACGTCTCCGATGTGTTGTTGGGATGGTCCGGTGTCTGATTCTTCTTGGGTTCGAGAACCATGAGAAGTACCACCCTCGCCTTCTAATTCTTTTTCGGAAGCGGGCAGCTTGGCAGTCTCTGTTTTTGGAAAAATAGAAAGTTGCATTGGGAGGGATTGAGATAAAGAGTGATCAAAATGTCCAACCACAAGATCGGAGCATACAAGCGGCAACTCAAGGTTTCATTGTGCATTCGAGATTGCCATATCATCAAAACCACGACAAAATTCAAAGAGCGCTCGCACGCACACACACGCAGCAAACACAAAACATCATCACATACCTCGCAGCTGCAGGGCGTCTATAACATGCTGACTGAAGACTGTTTCGTTAACTTTTCCAAGTGCCACGTATCCTGCAAACCCACCCTTGGAACCTGGCCACCGCAGCCGAAGCCAGTGCCTCTCGTACGCGATGCAAACATCGTCTACCAGAACAACTTCAGCGTGGCGAATTCTCCTCACGGGTAAACCGAATTTCAGTGAAGCAACGTGTTGCTGCTGATTGTCCGCCCTAGATGTATCTTGCCCCGCGTTTCCACCTTCTACCGAACCCGTAGTTTCGGCCGTCTGGGGAAGCGTTCTTTCGATGTTCGCACCTTCTATCTCCCTCCTCTGCACCAGGCGTATGAGATTGTCGTTGTTGTTTCTTTCTGCTTCCCTTTGCGCCGCAGCTTCGGTAGACGTGGGCACCATACGGGGAGCTATGGTCACCTTATTGTGTTCCTCGTGAGAATCGTCCGAGGGTGCGTCCGCCAGTGCAAACGGAGCGGCGTAGACCTGGAGTCCATGTCGCCAGGGTTCGGAGGAATTCACCCCGGCCTGGCAAATGTATACCGGCATTGCTGGAGCGTCGTTTTAAATAGAATGCTGCCTTTCCAATCAGAGGAGTTGGGTAAGTAATCTAAATTTCAGCTACCTTGCGAATCGCGAATTCTCGTAGTCCTTTGATTTATTTTTTCTGGGGACTAGGTTGTGTTACACAGGTAAAAGTATCTGCGGCGTGCGTCGAGAAGCAATTTTTATTTTGATCACAGAGTTTCTCTCACCATGCCTGTGACCCTGTTATTCTCTATAACAAGGATAATGGGAAAAGCTATGATGATACACAATGTGCAAAGCGAATCGCAAAGACAGGGGCGAGTAGTGTCTCAACAATCGAGTCTCGAGAAGCGGACACTCCTTATTTTCTCCGTGCCGCGTTTCAAAACAATTAAAAACAAGATGAACCCCTGCTCAGACAGGTGCCACGGTGCGTCGATGATACCAAAAAGTGCACATGATGTGGTTCCTTTTTAAAAAACAATACAGTAACTCGTTTCTCTCCGCGCGAAAGTGCGAGTACGGTACCGTAGTCGGCGGAGAGTCGCAGCAACGACCGCCTGTGCGGCAGAATACATAGTACGAGTACTACTAGTAGTACCGCTACTACTACTGCTACTACTACTGCTACTAGTACTACTACTGCTACTACTACTACTACTACTACTACTACTACTACTACTACTACTAGTAATAATACTGACAGCGCCTACATTTTTGTTGTTGTTGTTGTTCTTCTTCTTCTTCTTCTTCTTCTTCTTCTTCTTCTGCTGGTGGTGGTGGTGTACGACAGTACAAATTCTTGTACTAATATACAGTATGCAACTTACAACTATGACTTCTTACTACTTCGACCACTACTACTACTACTACTACTACTACTACTACTACTACTACTACTACTACTACTACTACTACGTAATAGTAATAGTAATAGTAATAATGGGTGATTCCTGTTATTCTAAATCTATAAAGAAGCTCTAAATCTAGGGATCTAGAATAACGGGAATCAAAACATTCAACGGACAGACTGAGAGGACGTGGGCTCAATGCTAGTCTTTTCCGGAATTTGGAATCTTATGTAATGACTAAAAAGAGGCACATGAAGGAACACACACATTTTCGATAAGTGTGTTAAGTCTTTCAAGTGACTGGAAAATTATTTTATTCATGGGTTCCACTCTAAATCTAGAATTTTAGGACTGGTCGGTTTGACCAGTTCTAAATGTGCTAAATCTAGAGTAAAAATCTCTATATTTTGATAGACTGACAGACCAAAAATTTAGAGATTTAGAATAACGGGAATCACCCACCAATAAGAACAACAACATTAGTTATTATATCGCTGTAGGACCAGGATCAAGTACTTTTCTACACATATGGTAGTACCATTTGGTCCTGGACCACACCTCCTTAAATAACACACCAAAGTAACACATTTTCTTATTACTAGTGTGACGCATTGTGTGACACAACACACTGCAAGAACCGCACATCACACTCACATCGTTACTGCATGGTGAAACAGAACAAAAAAAATGACAACTCAAAGCTTCAAACTGACCATTGGAACTGCAATATCTCAATAAGCAGAGCATGCTAGACCACCAAGTCCATGGTACCGTTACATAGCTATCACTCTCCTTAGTAAGTTCACAAAATATTGTTCTGGTTGTACAAGAAATCATCTCTTTATAACTACTACAAACTGGAGGCAACAGGGACAACAAAATGGTGGAATGGTCCAAATTGTTTTGGCGTCCGAAACGATATGAAGTGGTCACTCCCTGCTAAAACCAAATAGACAGTTGGAAAGAGCACCATCAAATTGAGCTCCCCATCTCTTGGCTTGGTCATTTTCCGAGTTTTGGTTCAGGAATTAGGCAAGGCAGTGTGCTTGTTGGGTATTGCACTCAAAAATGGTGGAATGGTCCAATTATTTTGTTTTTGTCTGAAACTATAGGAAGGAGTCACTCCCTGTCAAAACCAAGTAGACGAATCGAAAGAGCACCATCAAATTGAGCTCCTCATCTCTTGGCTTGGTCATTGTCCAAGTTTTGGTTCAGAAGTTATGACACTTGCACTGGAAGCGGGACAACAACAAAATGGTGGAATGGTCCAAATTTTTTGGCGTCCAAAACTATAGGAAGGAGCCATCCCCTGCCAAAACCAACCAGACAAATCAAAAGAGTACCATCAAATTGAGCTCCCTATGTCTTGGTTTGGTATTGTCTGAGTTTTGGTTCAGGAATTATGCCACTTGCACTGGAAGCAGGACAACAACAAAATGGAATGGTCCAAATATTTTTGGTGTCTTAAACTATAGGAAAAGCCATCCCCTGCCAAAATCAAGTAGACGGTTGGAAAGAGCACCATCAAATTGGGCTTCCCCCCATCTCTTGGTTTTGTCATTGTCCGAGTTTTGGTTCAGGAGTTATGTTGAAAAGGGTCATCTTTGGTGAGGAGACTGCTATATCTTTTCATTTTTCTCACATGGCGCATCTTTCACATTGTTTCTTCCATCCACACATAAGCTACTGGTATGTCATCTAACTTTGTACAGGATGCAATGCCCAAGGGCACTTGCTCATCTACTTGTCAGACATGGAATGCTTTGTCCAAGATAAAGCCAAAGAAGAAGAGTAGACCAAGGCGATCTTGGCAATGATGTGACAAAAGTATCCAGGTTGTGAAATTTGAAAAGAGCMAAGATATCACAGACTCGTCTTGAAAAAAATCATGATAACTGATTGGAATCAAGGCAAGTCCATAGAAGAGGACGCTTTTGCTGCTGACAATGAATCCATCTCAATTGATGATTATTTGACCATTGCTAGTCAGGATCAAAGACATTGTCTGGTGTTGCTGGATAGTGTTGACAAATCAATCCATACATTTGCCACCAAGGTCTCCAGAAATAAAGCTCTGCGCAACTTGGCCTCAACAAAAAATATTGAATCTGTCCAGAAATTCTCAAACAACATGATTCAATGGAAACCAACTATAAGAAAGAGGGGAGGAAAATGTGACAGTACAAATTCAGGGTATGCTGTCATAGGAGTCCATCCTGAAAGGACATCTTCCTGAATTGTTGATTGTGCATTGTTCAAGCCTAATGCTCCAAAGGAAAAATGTGAAGAACTTGAAACCGGAGCTGCTAATAGTATTCTAAAGATGCTCCAGGGAAGTATAACTCCTTTCAACAATTATTTACAGAAGGAGCATTCAATCATGAAGGAAACTGTGCAGCAGATGATATTGAACACAGTTGGAGAACATGCAACAGCATTTTCAATTGGTAAAGATTATCATTCTTGATGCCATACTGACCTGGACATGTACTACACACTATCAACTGTTGCGGCTCCATCGTGAGATCAGGACCATGAGGTCATCTATTACTTCACTTTTCCTACATAAAAAATCCAAATTCTGTAGCGGTCAGGTGACACATTGCTTTTCAACCCATCTATCCCACATAGTTGCAGCAATCCAAAAATGAAAGGCACATTCATTATGTCAGGGTATGTTAGTACAAGAACTGTGCTACAGTGCAATCCTCTATAATATTCTAGAACAATTTGTTTTTGAAAGGGTCATGTTGTAATGACATGACCTTTCCCCTCTGGTTAGAATGTTCACTGAAACATTCCGCATTTGGTGGGGGAGGAGCTAGCTACCTGTTTCAACCTAGTGTTGTTATGGCTTAAAGTTCTGTCCTCAGAGAGCCTCACAGTTCCCAATTGCAAAGTGTGCTCTTATTTGCAGCCCCTGTGTAAACTCATGTTGCACAATATTGCTCAAGCAATAACCAAAATACTAATATGTCAGACAACTAATCACTGCAACCTGGTTCTGTGATTGACACCTTCAAGTTTATGCACAGTGCAGTTTGTGCACTGTGTGGTTTGTGGTTTGCGGTCTTTGCACAGTGCATTTGGGTTTTGCGGTTTAGGTTTTTTGCGGTTGTTTTTTTTT
>CAACVS010000137.1:208939-285009 GCA_900660405.1 Pseudo-nitzschia multistriata
ATCACTTTGGATGTAGAGCCATCTGATACGATTGATAATGTCAAGACCAAGATCCAAGACAAGGAAGGAATTCCTCCCGATCAGCAGCGTCTTATATTTGCTGGAAAGCAATTGGAGGATGGTCGTACTTTGAGCGACTATAACATCCAGAAGGAATCCACTCTTCATTTGGTGCTTCGTCTTCGTGGAGGGCTCTGAATGGTTCTTTCGTCTAGAAGGCACCGCTTCATCACTCTTGGAAATCATTCGGTAGGCTCGGTTTGCATTAAAGTCTAAATTTGATTTTCTAAACATTTCATCTATTACTTTTGTAGTATTCAAATAGCTCGCGTGGAGCTAAAAGAAGTCGGCACAACTTTTGATCTATTCGATGGAATCAGCCCAATCAACTGATGCTGCGAAGAGAAAACTGACAAGCAAACCAACACCAAGAGAGGCAATAGCGTAGTAGAATCCGTCGAATCGGAACAAAATCGGATCAACCAGGGAAAGTATTTCGACGATAAACCGAGCAACAGAGCTCAGTGTGCCACCAAAGCCCGCAATGACACTGACCAAAGCAATTCTCTCTCGAGGGCCTGGGTTTCCCGCAAGCAACGTTCCTAGAGTTCCAGATAAGGCACAGGCAGTAACGTTGCAAGCAAAGGTTCCTAGAGGAAAGCTGGGGCGCCATGAATTAAACTTCATCATTCTCCATCGCGCAAGCACTCCCAGTGGAGAAAAGAGCAGACTGAGTGCGAGCAGACGATCCTCCGTTTTTTTGAAGAAGGTAAGAGAAGTCAGCTGAGCCACGAGGCACATAATGAACAAAGCAGTGAATATCGCCCGAATCGATGGCACATCATTTTCTTCGTCGTGTACCGTCCTTCTTCCCTTTGTTCTGGTCATCCTTTGGGAGTGGCCAGCTGACGAAACGTCTGCGGAGTCGAACGAACCAGCTCGAAAAGACCGCGGAGAGCCTATCAAGTCGTCAGTTGGAGCTTCTTCGTCTAACGTTTGTACCTGAATTCCATACCCTCTTCGTTCGTCTCGTCCTTTTTCTCTTCGGCAACGCCAGACAAAAATATATACCGAAACGTGTTGGCCAAATCTATAAGCCACCATGGGCAGCTGGATCCCCAACACCAGCCCGACCAAGCCCTGGCCAATCTCGCCGGCCCGGAACAGATTCACCATGGACGAGATCCAAGACGAAAACGAGGATAAGGCCCCACATAGTCCATCTCGCAAGCCCAGAGTTAGATCTTCGCTCTTTTCTTGTGGCGAGGTACCAACATCCCAGCCATTAGCAAAGTTAACGCGGCCGATCATAGAAATGTTATTTGATACTCCAGTAGCTACGTTAGTGGCTACGTTCGAAATAATCTGATCTAGATCTGGATTTTCGTGCGTGCCGTAATCAACAATATTCCCCCCTTCTAGCTGCCCATACTGCCTAGCAGAGATGTGAACATTGCCACGTGCATGCATTCGACCTTGTTCAGGAGTGTCCCTGTTTTCTCTTGATAACCCATTCACGGTGTCGGTAGCAATGTGTTGGTTTCGTTTTTTACCAGTGGATTTCATTTCTGGAGTCTTATGCGGCAACTTCCTAGGTGGAGGCTTCCGTGGAGAGTGGTCAATTTCTTCTTCAAAAATCAAGTCATCAAAACCTCCCATGTCAGTGTTCCCGCTGTCACTGAATACTGCATCGCATCCACTGGTTTGATTTTCAAATTTAGGAGACAGCACAGTTCCCGATTCTTCTGTTTTTTCTTCTCCACCATAAAAGTTTCTTTCTCTTTCATAGCCCTCAGAGAAGTAGGTCTCGACGATGTCCACCTCCTCTTTCTTTACAGGAAAGAGTAGCAAACAAATGCTAGCTCGAATTCGACGTTCCCATGCCAATAGTTGAACTTCTCTGAGCTCGTTGTATATATCTGGATTTTGCGCATGCTTGTTCCGGTGTTGCTGCGAAAGGTTGCTCAAGCGATTGTTTCTCCTTCGATTCCGATTGGTCTTTCGCTTCGCGCGTCGCCGTTTCCGTCGCCGCCGCCAACCCTTGCGTTCCGTCTCAATCGTCGTCATTTCGATCATTTCCTCGTCGTCGTCGACGATTCTTTGGTCGTACGGTGACTCTCCGTCGTCCAGTGTCGTTTCCTGGCACTGCAGTATTGTTTCTCGATGCAAATCTCGTTGTAATCGGGGTGGCGTGAATCTGGTACCGATGATTTGCATCAGCGACTCCCCACTGCACAAGAGACCCATCACAAAGCAGGAAAGGCAGTTTAATGGCAAATTTGTAAAGAGAGCAGAATCGCTGTGGAAGACGTCGCTAAAGTTCTGAAAGAAGTACGCCGCACCCAGTCGACAGAGAATTCCGACCTGTGTGAAAATACTTAAAATCAAAATTTCATCGTAGGCCGTCCAGAATTTCTCGACCAAGGCCTTGTCCTGCCGTTCTTGTGTAGCATAATCCACATTTGAGGAATCGTTGATGCTAGAACCCGGTGAAACTAACGTCGACGGGTCCCTTGACGATGGTGGAGAAGTTACATGCCGTGGACTGAGTACATCTGATACGTCGTGTTCATCTTCAAATGTTTCCTTCTCCCTGGAACTGTCAAGTTTTGGAGTTCCACGGGAAGGCCGTAGTGGGATCTTTGGAATAGGTGAAACTTTTGTTTGTCCATTCATGTTCGATTGCACTCTGCGGCGTCCGGGACCTCGATCGTCAGTCGCCTTCCAACCACCATTCAAATTCTCGATTGGACCGGTCTCGATTGTTTGCAAAGGCGACTGTTTCGAAGGATAGAAGAAACTGCGAACCGGAGAGCTCGGTGGATTATCTTCTTCGGCCGATAATTCAGACATCGACTCTGGGATCTCCGCTTCGGCGTAGCTGGTGAACGAAACAGATGGTGAAGGCGTTGGTGAAAATCGCTTCGGTGTCTCCGCACGTTTTGTTGTAGGAATCCCCAACGCTGCACTCGACAGAGGCGAGGACTGCTGCAGCTTGGTTCTGCTTTCTTCTTGCTCATTCTGGGGTTTTGTTGCATTGGGTTCGCCATGGCCTGAGTCCTCCGACAGACAATCTTCGTCATTGTTGCAGGTTTCTGTCGTGGGAGAGGCTGGTGGCTGCAGATGATGCGAGGCTAAACCGGAGGCTATCCGTACAGCCTTGTCACCCTTGTTGCCATCCGCTTGCTCGCTTTCTATTGTTGACTCGGGCATGTTCTTCCCTCAGGAAAGAAATAACAATTTATCCATTCAGTTCAATTTGTAGAACAACCAATAACCTTGGATCATTATTTGTTACTTGTCCATCGATTGTTGATTCCAAAAGGAAAACATTCCATGTCTTCTTTGAACTCGTTACGAGCAGCTCGTAGGAGCGCATCGTACTCGTAGTAGTTTCCCACTGGAGAAAGCATGTCTCCTGTCTCCTGACTTTTAACCGATACGTTACGATACCATCTACGAATGCCGATACGTACGTACGGTAAGTACGGTTACGTACTGTACGTACCGTATGCCTGCTCGTACTTCGGTTGAGTCGACTCAATCGACCATCGACCGAATGGATACAGTAAATACGGTACTAAATACAGAAGTACGGTACAGTACGGTACTGTAATGTAATGACTCCTGTCTGTATCGCACTTCTGTACTACGCACCGGTACTCGTACTGGTACTTCTCTACTATTGAATGGAGGCGCAACAAATGATTGAATTTATTCATCCGTTAGTATCGATTTTCGATTTTTTTTTCGTCTCGTTGGCAGCATTTTCCAAAATAGCGTGACTCGAGCACAAATATGGTACTACACTGTACGGTCCTTACGGCGTGGTACCGTAGGAGGGTCAACCAGGCGACGAAATAGGTCTCGACAGTCGAACAAGGTCGGCCTCAAAGTTGCAACGACCGTTGCGCAGTTTCCGAAGCAGAGCATCTCAGACTAGATCGACGGATCAGTCTATCCATCGATCTATCGATCCGTAATATTTCGAGTGGTCACCCACCGGTTCTTCGACATGAGTAACCCGCAGCCTCTTCCCCTCTTCGATCTCTTTCTGGATCTCCCGCATCCCGCGGGAGCGGCATCTTGTCCCCCTCCGAACAGCTACGCGTGCCCAGCCACCAATCCAGAAGTCGAGAAGGAAATCGCAGCGAACATGTCTCGGATTGCTATGTTTGCCTTTCCCGAATTCGACGATACCCTGAACCAGCGCATACCGCGGGACAAAGCCCTGAACCGGTTTTCGCAGTACGCCATGCAACCCAAGGGCTTTCAAAACTACACCTTTTCGTTGCAACTGAAATCGGGGGTTCGGGTCCACGGATTTGTCCGTCGGTACTTGCCAATGCACCAGTTGGTTGAGCATAGATACGACGTGGGACGTCGAGGAGAACGTGCTCTCGTAATGCTGACAAGATTTAGCGGCGGCGATTTAATGTTTGCATCCGTTTTAAAGTGCGTATCGTGTGGTAATGCACTATCTAGTATCGGCATTCAAAACAGTTTTTGAAAAAGTCTTTCGACAGCGCCCTCACCTCGATGTATCATTTTCTTTTGTTTCGTTTTGTTTTTCTGCTTTGCTTCAGGACGATAGATACAATTTTGTGTCAGAAGGCGGCTCTCGATCCAAAATATGTCCACTCCGAGCCGCAGAAATTGTTCTTGAACCGAATTTATGAAGAACACCAAAAACTGTGCCACGCATTCTTGTCTACACCTCAACAGGAGCGACCGCTAATGGTGATGTCGATAGGGTCGGTCGAAGTGGGAAACAAACCGATCCGATTTCTCAACCAAGTAGACACATCCAATTTCCTAGTGCCTACCAGTCTGCTTGCAAAGGTTTCGAATGTAGAGGCAATGACGAGCTCCCCCATTCTACCGCTGCTTCGTGTGCTGGGTGTATCGAGTACTCTGAGACTTCTTTCGGCACTTCTCAGTGAAAACCGTGTTTTACTGATTTCGGCCAATCCAACCCGGTTGGCGCAGTGTGCAAGATCGGCCCTGTCTATTCTTGCCCAAGGCCTACTCAATTGGCAGCATCTATACATCCCGGTGTTGCCGCCACACTTGTTTCAATACCTGGGTGCACCCGTACCCTACTTAATCGGGATACTTTCGGCGTTCGTACCAAAGCTGAACGCAGACGGGCTCGGCGAGATGGTTATTATTAATCTGGATACCAACCAAATGGAGACCAGGGGCATGAATCCAATGGATGTCGCGAGAAAAGTCCCCGATTTATTCCAGAAGGCTGTCTCAGAGCAGGGAATGCCCGCATCTACGATGTCGGCATCGGAAATGCTCGCACAAGACTTGATTGATCTGCTGAAAGTGGACAAGCGGGCAATTTATGGCGAATCGACTCTCACCAATGTATCAGAAACTGCAGCGAAGGCAACAAAAGCAGTAAAATCTGGGTTCAACAAGTTGGCATCAAAAGGGAAAAAGTTTTTTAATACCCGAAAGGGTAGTTTACAAAGCATTGACTCGATCGGCAGCGTAGAGGAGGAGGTGGTCGAGACAAACACTCCTGAAGTTGATCTGAACACTATGTTGCCAGATGCTGTTTATGTTCAAGGCAGTCGCAATGAATTTGGAGAAGAGCAAGCCAAAATTGCGTTTGCTTCATTTTACCTTTCAATTTTCGGGAACATGCGATGGTATCTCTCTGCAATGCCCGGGAAGCTGCCCCATCTAGATAGAAAACGCTTCCTGCAACAGAAGAGGGCGATGGGTGGAGAATCTACGCCTATTTGGCCGCTTCTTCAGAATTTTTGTGAGTCTCAAATGCTTGAAGAGTTTGCAAAAGCCAGGGTTGACGAAGTGAGGCTACGAAAACCTGTGACTACCGATTCTCCCTTGTTTACCCAATGTGCCAATTACCATCGATTGAACAATATTGACTTCAGTGTGGTCAACGTTCGACGTGTAAGTCGGCAAGTTGCGGAGAGCAACCCTTCTCGGATGATTATGCAGGCATCGTTTCGAAGAACAGCCATGTTGATTACATCGAACAAGACATATGACGGAGACTACAACAAGGCAGTCGCGCATCTTGTAGAACAATGTAGGGAATCTGCTGCTGTTCTGTCCGATGTCATGTCGGTGATATGGGTGAGAATACGTGATTCGAAGGGGGTCCATTGGAAGCATGGTCTACAAGCATTGCAAGTGTTGAGAAATCTTCTCTATCACGGACCCTTGGCAGCCATTGCGGAAGCAACGGATGGATTGGACAAGATTCGTGCTATGAAATTCTATAACGATCACATGAGATCTCAAATTTGCACCCAGATCCGACAAGCTGCCCACCAAGTCTACAATCTTCTTGTTGATCGGGCCAAACTCTTCCACATTCGTCGGATCTGCGTGAAGAAGCGACTGCTTCTCAAACAGCCGGAGCAATCAAGAGTAAGTTTGTAACGAATTTTACTACATCCCATCTCTTTGTGTTTTTATTGTTTCTCTCACCCCTGTTTCACCCTGGTCATTCTTTTTAGTACATTAAAAACACGAGAATCTCCATCACACATCGATTTGGTGCTATGCACCAGCACTTCAATCCGAATGCTGCTCGTGTCGCACCTGCACCTCGTTCGGGACCTCTACCATCTACTGGAGATGACATTTTCGGATTGACGTCACCTTCCGCAGGAGGGATCCCAGCAGCGCCAAAGAGTGCAGATGTAGCGCAAGATATCGTAGGGTTGTTTAGCAATATCGATGTATCTAATCAGTCGAGTGGTGGAGCGTCTCCAGCGCCTGCTTCCCGAGCTCGCAATCCATTCGACCCGGCACCCACGCCAAATTCACAAATGTCGTCGCCCCCTCCCCAATCAGTTCCACGTCACCCAGGGGCTATTACGCCTCAACCATCTACTCCTCATTCCCAGAATTTATTTTCTCCGGTTTCCGCTGCCACTGCACAACCCTTATGTCAAGGTTCTCCTGCGCAACAAGTCCAACAACAAGCAACGAGGGCACCGATTCCGGGCCAACCCATAACGTATGGTTCTCCCTACCCACAGACTTCTACGCCGACGCATCATCAGAGACCTGCAGCTCCGCAGCAACAATACTACCAGCCTCAACCTCCAGGTCAGCACCCTCCGTCGGGTCCTCCCCAAAAGAGTGGATATGCCATGTCGTCGCCGCAACAGCAGCATCAATACAATCAAGCAGGAGGTTACAAATATGCCCCTGGACAACAACAGCACCAGCACTACCAACACCCACCATCGCAACAACAACAATATGCGACTCAACAAGCACCACCAGCCCAACCCCCAAAGCCAAACCTATCTCAGTTCGACCCTTTTCAATAAATAATTGTGTCAAAACAAGATGAATTACTAGTTTTCCTAGTGATCAGTAATAGTAGGATGCATTCCTTTTGTAGAATGGTGCATCTCGGGACACGTGTCTTACAAAAATAGAACAAAAACATGATTGGCATCGAATTTCATTTTTATGCTTCCAGTAAAGGTTTACAGTAACTCTCAGCAAGGTGCAATTTGGACGCACGAGTACTGCGAAGTACTACTAGTTATGTTGAGACAAATTACTCAGGTCACGGGAAAATGTGTTTCGTACGGTACGGTACGTACGGAATCGTTTTTGAAAAGGTAGTGAATTCTGCGTACGTACTCGTACTCGTTCCTACGTACTCTTAGTGTGAAATAGCCTGTGAAATAGTGGTAGGCTCCTTAGTGTCGTATGAATACGTGTTTACAATAAAGAGTGAGGTTATTCACTCACTAGCTACTCGTGATTGTGGTTTTAGTGTCTCTGTCTCACACTTAGTACTATTAACTTCACATACAACGTACATAGTACCGTACCAGGGGTCCTTAATTTATGACCCCTGCATCGCATCGTACAGTACTACCGTTCGGTCATGCTTTACAATGTACCGTACTGCACTGTACAAAACTCTACAAAAGGGGTTACAGCTACTTTACATTTACTATGGTTATACCATAATATAGTTATGTATACTACATACAAATAATACTCCACGTACGTGCATTCGCACTTCTTAAGCAAACGCCGTTCAGTACGAGTAAGACTCGTACAGTGCGGTACTCTGTAGGTTTCGAGTTCCACATGAGGAATTGAAATTTGAAATTTCCAGTTTGTGGCTCGTACGTAACAATCGACAGCGATCATCATCCAGGTTCGGTATCTTCTTCAGGCGTATTCGTATCGGTACAGTGCTTCATTGAATACTGATAACAACTATCTACTGGTAGCAATACATTTTACTTGAATAGACCAGAAAGAACGATGCAGATATATCTTTTCTTAATTGCTTGCTACCTGGGGTTTGTTGCGTCGTTTCGAACTAGCAGCGCTCCTTTGCGCAGTTCTTTCTCGCGCCTTTACGCCAACACAGGCCAGTCCTATCAGGCATCTCTCCCGTCGCCTTTGATTGACGCTCAAGGGAACGTAATCGAATCGGCTGAAGCTATTGCCGGTCTGGTAGAAGGTCAACGGGTAGCCCTCTACTTTGGTGCCAGCTGGTGCAAGGATTGTACAAACCTGGAATTTATGCTTGCGCAATACCGAAGTGCACTCGCCGATTCTAACCAGGTACGCTGTCCGTGATGTTTGGTTTTGAATCTTTTGTCTCCCATGCCCAACAAACAACTGAAATCTGATTCCGTTGCGTTCAATCTCTTCAGCCCATTCAATTAATCTATGTTCCTTGTGACCAAAGCCAAGAGGACCAACTAAGTCAGATGCAGAAGCTCGGATTGGAAGTTGGGGTGCCCCTGGGCGAAACAGCTGATGCCTTGAAACAGCAGTATGGAGTTTGGCCGGATGTGGACATTGAACGCTTCGGCGGTATTTCAAGAGAAATCGCTATCGAAGGCACAGAGACTATCGTGGCCGTGAAAGGCAGCGAGGGGGAGGAAGTTGCCACGGAAAGAGTAGAAATCATGGGGAAAGTGGAAGACACCAGGGACGAATATGGTCGTCGATCGGGCATTCCTTCCTTCGTCGTTCTGGATAATACCGGAGCAGAATTTTGTTTTCTTAATGCGGAGCGAGATAGCATCAGCGTCTTGGCGGATTGGCCGCTCGATGACCCTCAAAATATTTGGTAGACCGGAAGAATCAACTTGAAGAACGTTTATGTATCTTTTTACCGGGCGAGCGAAAGCATCTCTAAACCTCTACATCGGGTGACGCTACTAGTACATTGTCATAAACTCTGCATTTATATGTACAAGCTACGACATGCATGAATTTCGATTAAAAGTAATTTCTTCTGCATCCCTCTCGTAAACCTGAACATCGAACCTGGTTATTCGCAGCGTTCATAATTGAATGTAGATTTTATCGTCGTTTTCAAAAACCCCACTTTTTAAAATATTACGCAGCTCCCAAAATCCCTAGTGGACGTCCCAGGAGAACCATAGGCGTTGAATGGATGACATGGCACATTCGTAGTGTCGAATGAACACGACGGGTTTCTTTCGAACTTGAAGATGCACGGTTGTCACTCAATGCTTGCACTACGACACAATGGGGGGGGGGGATCCAGCTAGAAAAGCAGCGACGAAGGCGCCTTACCTCGCATCGCATCGCAAGGGATCGCACCCTGCCTTTCCTTCAAAAAAGTGTTCGATGCACACCAAAACAGGGTCTCGACTCAAATCAACCCCTACACCTTGCAAACGAGTTTCAACAACAACTTCGATGGCAGGCTGTGAGCTATGTAGAACCGCGGTACTTGGATTCGACGAAAGCGGCCGTTGCGTCCGTTTGGTGTTCCTCCCGCTTTCGGGCACGTGGGGGGATGGGGTTCGGGATGGCAGCCAGTCTCCTTCACGAACGATCTTCGGCCGATGGTGTAGGGAAAAAGGGGAGCTTCTTTGGCATTGGAGGAGAGAGGAGCGAAGAGCCGGACGGAGTCTGTAGAACATCTTCTCTGTGGTCTTGGTGCTGGTTTGCTTCCTCGCGGTCGCGGTCGCTCTCCCTGGTGCGTTCTAGTGGAGACGTTGGATGGGGCAACAACGCAGATGACGACGGGGATGACAGCTTCGACAGGGCCAGGGCCGAAAGTTCCGAGGCGGGAACCCCGTTCGCGTTCTTCAGGACACCGAGCGCGGCAGCGGCCTCCTTGACCAGAACCAGGGCTGAGATTTCCTCGTCCGTGGATCGAGTCGGGACCCACTCCAGGACGCCCTTGTCGGCGTCCTCCAAGAATCCCACCGCTTTCAGCAAGTCTTTGCCACCCACCAGGTCGTCCACCTTGCGAAAACTCTCGTTGGAAACAAAAATCTTTCGGTATCGCCGATTGTCCGGCTTTCCGGATAGATTGGCAAGGTAGAGATAGAGCAGCTGCGATCCCATTTTGAGGGTCGGTGGATTGTTCTTTTCTGCGACCCGGAGGACGCAATCTTTCAGCGACAAGGGAGGGTTCTCGTGTTCTGCTTTGCTCTCACCGGATGGTGTGGACGGAGTGGGTGGAATCGAAAGCGGCAACGGCTGCGGCAATGGCTGCTGGGTTGCCGTCGCGGTTCCTGGGTTCGTCACGCCACCGTCGGTGGTCTGCTCTTTGATTCGTTGGATGCAGCCTTCGAGCCTCGCGCGCAACCTGCAGGATTCCATTTTCCAGTCGCGCGCTTCGCCGTCGGGTGGGTCGCTGCCACCGGTTTCTTCCGTGGATTTCGCAATCGCGTCGCACAGCCTCGCCAGGTCGTCTTTTGTTTCGATCAACTCCTCCTTCAGCTCGGCCAAAAACACGGACCTGCTGGGTTCTGTGGCGTTGCTGGCAGTGTCTGTGGTGCTGGTGCTAGTACCGGTGCAGTCGCTCTTCGTGCTCTGTGCCTTGTTTTGCCGGAGCAATTCCATGGATAGATCGGTGACGGACGACGTGCTCGCTAGTTTGAGGAGGAGCTTTTCTTGCAGGGTCGAGTTGGAGTCGATCGACGACAGCAAAGCGTCCATTCGCTCCAAGAGATACCCTTCGTCGTAGCCGTCCTCTTCGTCGTCGTCGTTGTCCGAATATTCGGCGTCTCCGCATTCTTCGTCCTCGTAGCCGGCATCTCCGTACCCTTCCTCGTAGTCGTCGCCGCCGTCGTCGTCCACAACGCCGGGATTCCGCTGCGGCCGCGCGTCGGCTGCGGGTTCCTTCGCCGCGTGTTGTGGTGGAAGGCACGCCCCGGCGTTCGCTGCGGAAGGACCCCGGTCGGTGGGGCTCGCCGCCGCCGCCGAAGCCGCCGGGGGGGGGAGAAGCTCGAAGGTCCCCCCGTTGAGCCACCGCACCGCGGCGGCCCCCGCCACGCCCAGAAATCCCCCCACCGCCAGGAGGGACACGCCCCGGGCGACGGAAATCGAGCCGTCGCCGTCCTGTTCCGCCGCGACGGTGTGGTAGGGGTGGTGCAAAAACTGCTGTGGCGTCGAGTGTGACAGCGATTGGGCCTGGGCCTGGGCCTGGGCCTGGACCTGTGTGTGTGTGTGTGCATGCGTCTGCGTCTGAGTCTGTTCGTAGGGGTTGCTCCCGTGGTAATAGTCGTCGTAGTTCGAGTACGGACCTTCACCGGAGAAAGTGGCCGGGCCGCGGGCGTTCTCGTTCTCCCTTGCTCGGAACGACGGCCGCGGGTTGCGTTGGTGTTGGAAATCGCGTCGGCTGTGTGACCGCGAGTGCGAGCGCGAGTGCGAGTCCGAGTCCGGCGAACGGGCACGACCAGGGCCGGAAGGATTCCCGCCCCCGAGGGAAGCCGGAACAAATCCGTCGGGGTGATGGGGATCGCTTGAGCGGCTACTGCCGTTCGCTGCACCGGAACCCCTCCCGGCATTTCCCGCGGAGGAAGCCACGAGTTCTTCCCACACCCAGTGGATCTCGGCGTCCGTCAAGCCCTGTTGCTCGCGGAGGTACGCCTGTTTTTCCCTGGAGGAAACATCCCACAGCCCGGGGTGGTTCCAAAAGGCGAGTCCCTTGCGGATTTTTTCCCGGGAATCGGTGTCTTGCGGCGTTGTTGTTGTCGCTGCTGTTGTTGTTGCTGCTGCTGATACACCATCTTCATGTTGCTGTTGTGGTGGTAGTAGCGTTTCTCCTTGTGGGTTCGATTCGATGGCAGCTGAGTTGGTGGTGGTGGTCTCTTCCAATGGCCGGTGCTTCGGGGCTCCCACAACACCACGGTCCGGGAGATCCGCGCCGTTTCCGTCGGGAACATTTGGTGTACCCTCGCCCTGATACTCGGTATCTAGTGCTTCCACCATTCTTCCGGTGGGTTGGTTTGGAGTGTGTGCCAACCAACAAAGGCAAACGCAAACGCAAAGTCCCGGGGATCGGTTCGATGGTAGTAGAGAGCTGTTTAGTTCAGTTCGTATTCCTGTGTTGATTGTTGATGTTCGACTAAGTGGTTACAGTTATAATCATAATATAATACCATTATTATTAACCACGTGTCGCTTACGGGCAAGATTGGTACATGTGGTACATATGGTATGTGATACATACGTACCGCATTTACGTACAATACCGTACAATTCATTAGTGGTAATACCGTACAATTCATTAGTGGTATTGTATTCATTAGTGGTATTCATTAGTGGTATTGTACATGTGGTACATATGAATTCATTACTGGTATACCGTACAATTCATTAGTGGTATTTTATTCATTAGTAGTGGTATTCATTAGTGGTATTGTACATGTGGTACATATGAATAAATAGAATACAATGCAAGTGTTAAGGTTAATCCCCGGTACATGGGATGGCAATGATGTTGTTGAACCCCGGCAAGAAATAAATTTCTTATGACACTAAAGAGGATGTATACATTCGCAGGTTATGAGCCCAACGTACCCGTACGAGTGCGTTACAATTCACGTCGTAGTACTCTACTACCGTACGGTACAAAATTGTTGGGAGCCGCAGTCCAAAAATTTATTCTTTCTGTCTCTCTTTTAAAAACCGACCCTCTCGATCAAACGCCCTTCGGCAACAACCTCGTCGTACCGTAGCGGAAAGGCAGAGTGGATTCTGATGCACGCATTCTCATTCATTGCCGAAACACGAAACAGAAAGACTCGTGCAGTACGGTATGTACCGTACGGTTTCTCCCCCGACACAAGAACGAACCATCCCACACTGCACCGTCCAAACCCTGCCCCACCCCAACGCAACGCACGCAACGACAACGGCCCGAGACGCTTTGACCATGAGACCCGGTGTTGCGAGAAGCATCGCCAGACGAGCAGCGATTCCGAATCCCCGGGCGGCGATCCGGCCGAGAGGCCCGCTTCGGTCCCTTGCTACCACGAGCAAGAGCGAGAACGAAAGCGAAAGCGAAAACAGCGAGCCCTTCTACGGGAGCCCCCGGTCAACGACCGGCCCGCTCGGGATCGCGGACCGCATCGGGATCGCTCTCCGCAGCGCCACCACGGCCCTTTCTGATCCCACCCGCGCCGACGCCGTGGCCGCCCTGGGAGAGGTCACGGGGGATTTCACCCTGCGCAGGATCCGAGACCGCATGGAGGCCGATCCGACCGGCCGCAGGATCCTCCGGGAGCGGCCCGTGGTGACCAAGGCGACCATCCCCTACGAACGACTCGTCGCCGAGGCGCCCGATCGCTTCGGGGGAAACGGCGGCGAAGACGACGATGGCCTCACCTTTGGGCAGGTCTACGGTTCCTTCTTGAAAGAGCACGGGTTCGATCCAGACGAGAGGGACGACGTGAGGTTCGTCGAGGACGACACCCTGGCGTACGTCATGCTCCGGTACCGACAGGTATGTGCGTCGCAAAACCGACCGAAACCAGGCGTAAAGGTATCGGGACGACATGGTGTAGCACGGCATGGCATGGAGCAAACGATGATGCTGTTTCTCGGTGCAGTCTAGTCACGTACAATTATACCAATGGGTCCAAATCCGTCTCATTTTGCTTTGCTTGTTTCGATTTGGTTCGTTCGCCATCTCCTGCATTCTTCTGTTCCGCTCCATGCGAAAACAACCCACTGCCCGGTTGTCGCATCGACGCCAGAACCATGATTTCTTTCACGCCATCACGGGGCTTCCCCCGACGGTCCTGGGCGAGCTGGGACTGAAATGGCTCGAGCTCTTTCAAACGGGCCTCCCCGTTGCGGCGCTGTCTTGCACGGTGGGCTCCCTCCGGCTGGACCCGCGGGAACGGGACGTCCTGGCCAATTCCTATCTCCCCTGGGCCGCGAGCCACCGGGCAGCCGTGGCGACCCGCGGCGGCGGCCAGCACGTGGCGCAGCTGCCGCCGCCCTTCCTGATGAACGTCTACTACGAAAAAGAATTCGACACGCCCATCGGAGAGCTCCGGCGGAAACTCGGTCTGGCGCCCGCCCCGGCCCTCCGCGAATGAAGGAATGTAAGACGAAAGTTTCCACCGAGAGAGAGAAATCGCAGCGCATCGTTCCGGCACGAATCGCCTCGGATCGGCGCAGCGGTCTCGACCCCGGGCCCGACGGAAGAGGAAGGAAGATCTTTTGTGTACTGCACTGTAGATGCTCGGATTTCAAAATTTCGGCACGAGAATTTCTGTCACTCGAAAATCCAACAGCTTCGCTCTCTACGAAAGTATCCGGTAGACACTCCGAATCGACGAAAAAAGCCATACTCGGGCGTCCGCACACAAAATTGGTGCGTTCCGCGCCTTGTCATCCCGTGAGAGGGCACGCACTCCGCTCTCCTCCACATACAATTTCTCGCCATTAGTGAATAGTGCGAGTACGTACGCACTGCACTAGTACTCATGCAGTTCCACGGTGACGAAAAATTACCCGTGTCTCGACCGCCGTTCTCCAATACACTATTCACAAACCATGTGGAGCTCTACGTTCCCATACGAAACACAAAATTTCAGGTTTTTGAATAATATCCAGAAAGATGAAACTTCGAGAACGGGAGAAGAGTCCGAGACCACAAGGACGATTGTTTCCCCCTGGTCCGAGCATACGGTTGCGGCGCCCTTGTCTATTGTTCGCCCAACGGTAGGTCATAATTCCTGGATACAATCTCCTTCAATCATGATCTGTGGAAGTCCGCTCCAAGAAGGTCTCCCCAACAGCGTGGATCAAAGGGTCGTTGGCGAAAACAAGCTGAATCTATACCAGATGTATCCGTCCAGCAAAAGCAATTCCCTTTCAAAACCGGGGTTCGGCACGGAATTTGAACCCGTCGTTGACCCCGAATACAAAGAGAATGGCTCTGACGAGGACGAGGAAGAACAGAAGATGGTGAAGCTTCTAACCGAACATCCAAAGGGTCGAGACTGGAGTATCAAGCCATTCGAACCGACCCGCAAGAAGCAGAAATCAAGAAAAGATAGGCCGAAGCGGAGGGATCGTTTGGAGATAGAAATCGCCAAGCTGATTCTCAATCAAGCGCAGAACTTTGATATGCGAGATTTCAATGTAGATCGTGACAATGTCTGTGCATTATCGACGGGTGAGATCCTGCTGGACCTTGCCGAGAGCTCCGTTGGGACTCCATCTCCCTCGTCGATCGACCCAAGGAAAGATTCAGGTGACGAAAATGCGGTTCTCATGGAAGACATCGGAAAGGACAAGAGTGGGCCTCGGTCTCTAGGAAAAACGCATTCGAGGGCATCCGAATCCGATCTTTTCACTTTTAACACCAGTAGCGACGACGATGAATGGGCAGAGTTTGACGACAGTAGTATGATGAACATACCGCTTCTTCCATCATCTGAGCTCGACAAGGATGGCTTTCCCTTGATATTTGAATCCGAGGCTGGGAAAGAGTCATTCTCTAGGGGTGGTTTGGAATCCATTGACGATGCAGTCTCGTCCGACCTGGTGTTGAACAGCGAGGGGAGGAAAGAGAGCGAGAACCAACAGAAAGAGGGCTCTTGCAAGAACAGCATCGCGCGATCCGAATCCGAACCGAACCTGCCTTGTTTGATTGGGAATCCACATGGGACTCCCATTGAGTTTGAAATGCCTCAATCACCTTCTTCGGTAACCAACTTTACTGCTAGTGAACGAGACAGTCCTAGTCGCAAGGCTTTAGTGTTGCCCTTGAAAAGAGGCCAAACAAGCGGTCCTTCGATTGCCACCCAACGGCTGGCATGGAATCCAAAACCGCCAAAGCATTACACCAATGTTCATGGTGCCCACTAAAGTGTGGTAACAACGCTTGATGATGGAACGAGCAGACGTAGAAGGCCAAAAACGCCATTCGCATTTTTCAGGAGCAGCAGGGAAGACATCGTGATGTCTCGATCATTTACAGTTGCATGCGTTGGGTCTCGAAGGCAGTACAATTTCAGATTGCAGTTCATCGAAAGAGCAACTGCGCACATTTCGCATTTTGTTGATTATTGAGTAGCAGTTCGTAGTGTGCGAACCTAGATATCAAAGTTTATGTGTATTGTCCAAGCAACTTTCGAAGGAAATGCATTTGAACGTGCACGGTAGAAAGTTTCCACGTTCGTAGATCATAGATCGGTACCACCCGACTTTGCCATGTATTTGAATTCTTCAAGAGCTTGTTCTACATATCCCTCTGTAGCAGTGCAAAATTCATGTTTGTCATTGTCCTACTTCAAGTGACTGCCAATGTAATGCTCTCCTTCCATATCTACTAGTAGTAGCTTGAAAGGTTATTTGGCTCCAACATCATCAATTACTAGTACTAGTTGATTGATGTCTTCTTGTTTGATATTTTATCCCAAAATCATACCACAAGTGTAAATGTATTAGTGTGACATGAGTTCAATGTGTTTGTACAACCAGCCACCTGTTCCATGTGTTCCATCTGTGAAATCTATGATGTAGTCTCTGTCTTTCTGGTTAACTTCTACAACTTCACCTTGTTCTTTCTTGTATGTCCTGTCTCTGCTGGTCTTTGATGCCTACTCCAAAAAATAATGTCACAAAAATACTGCAAGGCCAGCAGATACTTCTCTGGCTCCTCCTGTCACTACTTCCCAAACACTTCAAACCACATTGACTCAATTTTTTAACCAGCAAAACCCAAATAATATGTATTTAATGGACCAAGCCTCCACAAGCCCTCCTTGGAGGTAGGTGCCTCCCCTCAGAGCAGCTGGTAGGAGCATTCTTCTCCCCTAAAGTCCTGTTTCTGGTCATCATAGTGCCTATTTTAGTTCACAAGGTTAAACATAACTTGAAGATTTTTTGTATGTCACCATGTCCTCCTTTTACCTCAGATGACACCAGTACTCATATTGCATTGTTTGATGGTTTGCATCTTAGCTGTTTGGTATGTGGTTGTAGTGTCTGTCAGGGGGGCTTACTACTAGTAGTAGGTTGATGGTAGTAGTTTCTGCATACATACTATGAGTTGATCCCAGCAATCTTTTGGGTATCCCTCATTGGTAGTACCACTCCTCGTGATGGATAGGGAGCCTTTATTGAATGTCTGGATGCTGGCATGTTCTATCTAGTTGATTTGATGTTGGTGGTATCAAGGGGATGATGCAAGAAATTGGTTCCACCACTAGTACTACTTGTTGTTGAGGAGTTTCTTGTTGTTTTTCTTTATGATGCTGGTGGTGGTGGTGGTTGAGGACGAGACAAGAAGAATGCTGAGCCTGTTTGCTGATACTCCATGATTGAGGTATACTAGTATATTGGCTTGGAGGCCAGCTTCAGAGAGTCTCTTGCAAGCAGTTTCGAAACAGGATGTCACATCCTTCGCACCGAGGGTCTCTAGTACTAGTACTTCAATCGACTAGTGTAGTAGTAGTAGTAGTCTAGTACTACTAGTAGTAGTAGTAGAAGTAGTAGAAAAAGAAATAGATTTGCATCTGGCTTTTTGGTGTGTCCTGTTCTCACTTTACGGCCCCCTGAACGCGACCTTTTCAGACAATTTTTGACGTCGCGTGGTCGCCTGCGAGCAGCGAGACCTCTAAAAAATTATGAACCGGTAGTAAACGCTGTATGAGAAGCACGAGTTAATCGTACTTACCTGTTACAGAGAGTCAGTATCTCAACAGACACAGCATCATCATTTCTGCCAAACTATTTCGAACATCGTACCACCAATTGGGCTTCTTTGCACGAGACTCGCACATCATCGAAATCTTTTCGTTCTAAATTAAGAAGAGGGAAGGGAGACAACTGAGACTCAATATCATCCTCATTCATTATGGCAGTAAGTATCGTTTGAATCAGTTTTCAATGCGTGTGTTGAATGCAACAAATAAGTGCCTGCGTGCTCGCGTGGTTGTTGTCGAATGAATCTCAATTTGGTTGGTGTTGAGAGAAAGGGTGGTAGATGGGGGCATCCAGCGAATAAATGGATGAAGCCTTCAAAAAGTGCGAATCGATCCCTATTTGGCATATTCCGACGTTTGGCAATGCCGACATGTAGGGAAGCATCTCCAAACACCATACGTGCTTTCACGACGATGATGATTCGACTTTTGTTGTGGCATTGGTGGACAGAAAAGCACAACTACTATCATCTCCAAAAGACCTTAGAGCATCCATACCATTCAATAAGTCGAGTTACCATTCGTCAAGGATGGAGAAAATGAACCTGAGCACCCAGAACAGAAGTGTCAATGTCATAACTTCTCGCCTTCGATCTGCTGCCGTTTCCAATGAAATGTTTCTTGGTCCAATAAGGAAACCCAAAAGACCTGTTGCAGCGAGATCTAATCCAGATTTACTAATCAAATGTTTCGCAACTTAAAAACGCTTTTTCCCGAAAAACAGCTCTCTCAAAATGATCGATCAAATGAATTGGAGATACTAAATTTGATAGGCGAAGGGAGTTTTGGAGCTGTGTATCGCGCCACACACAGGTCGACGGGGGCTGTGGTAGCTGTAAAAGTAATCGTCAATGCCAGTAGTTCCAAAAGTGAAGAGGAAAAAATAAAAGGGGAGATAGAGATTCTCAGCCGATGCGACTCTCCTTACATTGTTGGCTACTTCGAATGTTTCATAAAACCAGCTACATCGAAACCCGGCGAAATGTGGATCGTCATGGAGTATTGTGAAGGAGGTAGTATGACCGATATATTAGAGGCGAATGCTGGTTACTCACTACCTGAAGACTGTATTCGAGAGGTTTGCGCGTCTATTGTCTTGGGCTTGGAGTACCTTCACGGTGTAGCAAATGTTTGTCACAGAGATATCAAATGCGGCAACGTTTTATTGACCAGGTGAGTCCTATCCCTTCCTCTATTGGAGTAAACGCCACGAAGTGAACCCATTCTCACAATTGCCGATGCTTACAGTGACGGACATGTGAAGCTTGCTGATTTCGGAGTTTCGGCCGAATTGAGTAATACATTAAACAAACGAAAGACGGTTGTAGGATCTCCTTATTGGATGGCTCCCGAGGTCATTCGGGAGTCTCACTACGATGGTAGGGCAGATGTTTGGTCCCTTGGTATAACATGCATCGAAATGGCCGAGGGAGCACCACCCCATGCTAACTTGCACCCACTGCGAGCTATTTTTGTTATTCCGACGAAGCCAGCACCCACTCTAGCCGATCCAGACAATTGGTCACCCGATATGTTGGATTTTGTTAGAGCTTGCTGTCAGAAAGATGCTAGCCAGCGACGTGATTCTGCTTCGTTGGCAACTCAAGCATTTATCCGTAAAGATGTGATGGCACTTCGAGCAATGCATGCAGGGGAAGTACCAACGGTTGATGCCGATGCTAAGGCAAAATACAGGAAGCTTGCCGAATCCCAGAACTCAAAACCTGGGTTGCCTGCTCTTAGAAGAGTTATGGAGCGGATGAGGAAAAAACTGGATCGTGTGAAGAAAAAACGAGGGGAAGAAACCGCTAAGAACACAGAATCAAGGAACGATACAGGGAGTGCAATATCTCGAAATTCGAGTGCACCTCAAACTAACGGTCAATTGGGACCTCTGGATATGAGTAACCAAGCGACCCTTGCAATATCGTCGAGGAATGTCTCGGAATATAACACAGGAGATTCGCCGCTCCCTAACGGTAGTGGACCATCGCCTGCTGGAATTTTTACTCCTGATACTTTGAATTATGGCCTTTCGTCTGCTATGGATTTTGACCCGAAGTTACTCGAGGACAATAAATTTCGGAAGGATATTGAGAAACTCTCGCGAGTCTTTGAAACAAAGCTAGCTGCTTTGCGTACAGCGCACGAATTCGCACAACACAAACTTGTTGCCGAAGCCCAAATACGAAATAATATTCCAATTGATGTGATGGCCTTGATGGAACAGGCGCACAGGGGAAATGCCAAGGACGATGAGAGCCGCAAAGCCCTAGACGACGCCAAAGACATAGGGATGATAAAAGAAGTTGTTCAAATGAAGAATCAGATGAAGTCCAATCGGAACACAAGTTCGGAAAGGGTCTTGTTAATGGATCAATCGATATGAAAAATTCTAAATAATAAATTGAAAGGAAAGCTTTCAAGACACGAAATGAATTGCCTGCAAAAATCTTTGAGTACACCACTTTTCGTTTCGTTGAAAAGTACATCTGGCAGCGAGTTAAATTGCGTGATTGGCAACTGTCATCAGATGGATACAATGAGATAGAAATGTTTTTTCGCCGTGAGGAACTAAGTACGGTGAGAATAAGCAGTCGTCCCAGCAATGATTGATTCTCACAAGTACAAATTTATGGAAATATGCTCTAGCGTGCGCTAAGATGTTCCTTTGATTTTACGAAGCTCTATTGGAGCAAACTATTCTGTTGGAAGAATGAATTGATGAAAACAATTATGATAATAATTATTACATTTCACCGCATTCGTACTAAAACTTTGTACCAACAGTGACCCCTACAGGAGTATAGTATGATATAATATCTGGGAACCTTAGCTTATCGTTCCAGTAAATTTTTTGCAAAGAAGTTGTCAGTAGTATTCTTAAGTTTCTGACCATTTTCAAACGAACACATTCTGCTGCCACACTCATTTATGACATCATTGTGATTGTGTATCATCAAAGTGTTTGCTTTCCAATTGCTTGAGTCTCCAATGAAGTATTCTTTGGAGGATTCAAATATCTTCATTGGGTAATCATTCTGTTCTAAAATGGGAAAATTTAGAGTATGAATTTATTGTCTACTAGAGCTCTCTCCTGTAGAATAAGACACAGCAAAAGGAACAGCAAAAGATGTAGCAAAAGAAGCAAACCCAGTGCACCCAGCAACTCAAAACACCAGACTTCCTTGTTGGAGACCTCCATAAGGACGTATATTGATATACAAACAGCTCCTGAGACTTGATGAAGCAACCAGACCATACGCATTTTAGAAACTATACAAAGATTAAGAAGCCAATGCAACCTGCAAATCTGCTTGTTTATGAAGGCCCACTCTTGGAGAAAAGCTAGCAATTATCAAGGGCAATCTTGAAATGAAGTGGCACTCAGCAGCAAAGGCAAAGGAAGCGGCAAAGACAACCAAGGGCATCAATCCAGGGATTGGTAGTTGGAATAGGTCTATACCTCCCCCTCAAGCTAAAAATCCTCCCCACCCTGATGTGCTCTCTGACCTTTCCCCTCAAGTGCAGTTCATCCTTAATCAATACTGGAAAAGGATTGAGGACTGGGGTGGGAATAACAAACTGACTCAAATTCACAAGGAACTGAACGAGACCTGTGCTAGATATGAGAAGAAAACCTGTCCCAAGAAAAGAGACCTTTCCAAGGCTATTGAGCTAACGAGGATTGCAAAGCTCCTGCTGCCTCTGTAAATGAAGAAGAGCCACATTTGCCAGTGGTTTGATGAGGGTATCTATAGGAATGCAATGAGGAGGAGGGAAAGCAGCTATAGTCCTCCTTGTACATACTGTGCTATAAATTTTGCCTTTGATGAATGGGAAACTCAGCCTGATCATTACTCCTGCACCTCAGGTAATTACTCCATTCCCAGTGAAGACCAAGCTTATGCATCAAAGGAATATCATTATGAGATCTTGACCAAGAAGATCTACCTTTGCCAGCATACTATGTCCTAAGCAAGGAACAAGAACCAAAGAGTATGGTTACAATTCAGCAACCATACTCATACCAGTAAGAAGCAAATACATATCTGAATCTGGAGGAGGACACCACAGCAAAGGAGAACAAGCAACTGATTCCCAATTACCAACCAACAAAGGATCTCTACAAAAAAGTAGTAGGAGGTAGTAATAGGAGTAGTAGAACAATTTATATTTAGGTATCCCTGGAGATAGTAACAGTAAACCAATTCATAATGAGAATTTATCCTATGATTGAGATGGTAAGAACCCAGTGATAGGTGCTGGGATTGGGGTTTGGATCCCTGCTTGTTTGCTCTTTTGGAAAGACTCCCTGGAGTGAAGCACTGCCCCTTGGGGTGACTAGTAGTTACATTCTTCCCCCCTTGGGTGATGGAATGGCTCTGGCCATATAGTGCCTCTTCTAGTCCACATGGTAAAATAGAATATGAAGATTTTTTCATATCCAGGTTGCCCTTCCTTTCCATGGGGGGAGCATATATTTTCTTGTACAGTGGTGCATCCTTGCAAATTGATTGTTAGGATTTTCAACTTACAATCCCAACCATAATAATGAAATTTTCACCCAATCTTCTCGTATTCTTGAATCAGTAGTAGGTTGTCAACCAGCATACTCTTTAGCTCCATCCACAGGCTTGCAATAGAGTTGTTGCTGGTAGTGTTGCTGTATATAATGTTGCTAGTGATAGTGTCTAGCATGTATAGTATTGGAAGGGGGGAGGATCCTCAATCAGTTGATGATAGCCAGCATTGCCAATAGGTGTTGTCATTGTTGATGTTGTTGATAGTATCAATACTGTTCTTGCTGATAGTAGGAACGTTGCTGGTATACTGTTGCCAATGTAGGAGCACCTGGTACTGATATCAACTGGGTGTAGAATGATCTGTGGACTGTTGGAGGCCAAAGAGTGTCCACTAGTATTGTGATCACTAAGTGCTCCTGAACCAATGGTTACATAATGCTGCTGGTGAGGACAAATTTTTGTCCAACATTGACAAACATCTACCTAGCTACTAGCAATTCAATAGTGGTGCAGCATTTGATAACAGGTCAAGAGATTCTTGCAGAATAGGGTTTCCAGTGCAACAACTGTCACCATGACAAGAATTCCATAGAAAAAATGGTTTTCCTTTCGGCTTCAATTTTTGGATTTCTCTTTTTTATGACTACTTAATCACCTGAATGCAGCGGCTCTGGCCAACGTAGTGCCTCTTCTAGTTCATGAGGTTAAAAATAAGTTTAACTTTTTTAACAAGACATTGATTGAAGATTGCTACTACCAAATCTTCTTGGCCATGCCTATTTGGAGGAGGTCCTGACCTTTGAAGTGGCTAGTAGGATTTATTTCCATGGATGAGTGATGGTTCATGCCAAGACCAGCAGTACCGATCCTAGTTTTTGAGGTTAAATATAACATAGTATTTTTAGTACTGCCAGAGCTTGCTAGATTGGTTAATATAAATTCTTATGTGCAATCTCCTCAACAGTAGAACTAGTGCCTGAATGCCCAATGACTACTAGAACCAGAGGCAAGGTGAAAGCTAGAATTATCACTTCTTCTTGCTGGGAGAAGGTTGCATCTACTACTTGCTGTGAGGGACAGCACTCCTGGAGGAGCATGACTGGTATGGTACTCACAGATATACTACTAAGGTGTGCTAGAATTATTTAAAGTATTGTAATGCCAAGAGGAAAGGAAGTCAACTGGTATGATATCAGTGGAGGATATGGATACTGCCTTCCTAGTAGGACAAACAGAGACAGCATAAGTCATGAAATTGATAATTCCATTGTTTGAGAACTGAAGCACCAGTGTGAAGGATTATGTCATTTGAAATCTTTCTGACAAGGAAATCCCTACCAAGGCAACAGATAGCAATAATGAGACACTTGCAAGCTATAACCTTGAGGGCATTGCTTATCCACTTCATGATACTAACATTAGGACCACTGATGTTACAATAAACATGTTCTAACAAACATCACACCATCCTTGACAAGCACAGTTAGCAATATTACTTGTATGTTTCTCAGCATAATTCTTTCCTGAGCACCATCAACAGTGGATCACAACAAAAGTCCCTGCAATCTGTTTGCCCTCAAACCACAGATGAATCCATCTCACACTCACTTATTTCCAAAGGATATGGAAGCATTCACATCTGATGCACCTACTTCCTTGCTCTTGTATTACCTCCAAGTCTACAAGAACACTATTTATGAGAGCATCCACAAAGCATCTCTGACGTCTGCTTCCAACAAGCAAGAACCTATCACTCAGAACTTTTCAACCTTGCTTCAAAGTAAACAACCACTGGAGAGTGTCACACAAGATGGGCTGGTCTTTGACACTTACTCCAAGAAGAAACAACACAAAAATCCGGATTTGCCAGAGACTCCTCTGGCCTCCTGTTACAAACCAGACCAACCAAAATACCATGACACAATTTTTCACATAACCATCTAACCAGCCCAACAACAAGAACAAGAACCCTGGTCACTCCTCCACAACCACTCCTTGGAGGGAGGCACTGCCCCTCATAGGAGGAGCGGCTAGGAGCATTCTTCTCGCCCAGCATTATGGTTCTGGCCATGTAATGCCCCTTCTAGTAGTTCACAAGGCTTAATATAATATTGAGATTTTGACTGTGGTTTGCATACTAACATCCAAAGTGTGGGAGAAAACCACTGAAACCACCTAAAGTACCAATTAATATTACCAACACAAGAACTGTTCAAAAACTACAGGATAGATCCTTTGAAAATGTGTTGGTTTCCTCAACCTCCTGGTCTTATAGAAGAAGAAGAAGAAGAAGAAGAAGAAGCAATCATTGGATTTATGTAGTTCTTGTGCTGCTTTGAAGAGTTAGTAGTAGTAGTTGAACTTTCAGTGATGGTCACCTGTTTGTGACCAGAATAGCGCCTCTCTTCACAAAAAACAACACTGCCAACAACAACATGTTGTGCTGCTTTGAAGAGCTAGTAGTAGTAGTTGAACTTCCAGTGATGGTGGCCTGTTTGTGACCACCAGAATACTAGCGCCTCTCTTCACAAAAAACAACACTGCCAACAACAACATTCAACATAGACAATAGATCAATTGATTCCATTCCTATTTTAGAAACAACAAACAGCCACAGTTGTTTTCTTTATTCACCTTCTTGAAGTTCTTAATTTTTCCAGCTATGCACTCACTTTTTTGCAGCGTACAGGTAGTAACTGCCTGCGTTAGCCAACTTTGTACGGTTCGTATCGTACGTACCGTAGGATACGTACGTACCCAACGGAATGAATCATTTGGTTCGTTGATTTTGCGCCAAGTGTCATGCATCGATTAGATATTTTTAACGTAGTGAGATTGTGAGATACTGGTACGTACGTTACTTGCACTTGTACAACGGAAACACGAAGGACGGAACCCAAACTAAAACAATCCAGACGATTCAAAGTTGATCAGGGTAATACAAGTAATCACTACTTGGGCTCTTTCTCTGTCCTCAAATGTCGAGAATGCAGTCGAAAAGCAAGCCGATAATGACAGTGATAACGATAGCTTTTGCTCTTCTTCTGAACGTCGGAAACACTGTAGCGACGCTAGGATCTTCGCCAGGTGAAATCGTCGGTCTGTCCGTATCTGAAACCTTCCCTTCACCCAGAAAGTTGCTATCACGACGAGATGTAATTGGTGAAGTAATGAACATGCGGGGTGGGCAGCAAGGGGGGGAATCATATCAACAATCAGAGTATCCCTACCAGCAACCTCAATACTATCCCCCCGGTGCCAACAACGGCGACTCCAATGGCTACGAGAACGGCTTTGCCAATTACGATCCGCAATCAGCATCCGGTGATCTTTACGAGAGAGAGCCGGGCATGTTCGAAGAGTCGGTCCAAGATCGACACGATAAATGGCGGTCGTCTCAAATGGAGAAATACGCCAATCTAACACCAGAACAAGAATTGAACCCTCGGGACGAACAGGGCCGGATGAAGCTGCTGAGTTCTGTGTCCAAAGGAAGCAGGGCATTGATATTCTTCGTTCTTATGTGGAGAGACATTTATCTGTTCGAAGTGACGGATCAATCCATCAAAGGCTCGCTGCGTAAGATGATCTCACGCGGTTTTCTGACAACAGTATTTTTGGGCAATCTGGCAGGGGTCGTCACGTCCGTCACATCACAAGGGCACTCCGCAAAGAACCGCTTGAAGGCTATTTTGAATCTCGACAAGGTAGTAGAGACTACGCTTTTACTGTGGAACCTCGGAAGGATCACTCTATTCCCTTCAAAGTACATTGAAAGAGAAATCTTCGTTGCTGGCATTCTTCACTCTGTATTTTTCCTAATACAGTGTCAAGCATTCACTCGGGTCACTTGGGACGAGAACGTAGCTCCAGTGCTTCAACAAAAAGCTCAACACCAACAGCAAAACAATCAACATGCATACGGCCAGCCATATACCACTGTTCGATAAGTCGGGTGAGTTGGAATCCTTGACCATCACCTACGGAATGCACGGTGCTTGATCATTACGTGCTAACTACTTTTCAACAATAGCAAACCTGCTGTTTCATATCCATATTCTCTACAGTACTTTAGTGTGAAATTTCTTAATTTTGAATCACCAACAAAACTACACCATGGTACACGTATTCTATAATACCAATAGCTATGAAATGATTAGTACTCCAATCTCCATTCCAAAGCGAAACCACAATTGTTTTCTTACTTATCGACTCCGGCAGCCTGCAGTGCGGTAAATACAGCGGTATTGACGATATCCTCGACGGTTGCACCGCGGCTTAAATCATTGACAGGCTTCTTCAATCCCTGGAGGACTGGCCCAACTGCAATCGTCTTGGATGCTTGCTGGACGGCCTTGTATCCATTATTTCCGGCGTTAAGGTCAGGGAAGATCAAACTGAAAAACGAAGCAGATCGAATGAGACGAACGAAAAAAAAGTTTGAATTATTGTGTATCAGAAACGATTTAGGTGGTACAAGTCAACAGGAAGACAAATTCTGTCGGAAACAATTGCACTCACCAGTTGGCTCTTCCAGCAACGAGGCTATCTTTAGCCTTAACTGCAGCAACGGCGGGATCTACAGCAGCGTCAAACTGCAGCGGGCCTTCAATCAATGCCGGGTCCATGAATCCTTCCTCTTCGGCTGCTTTCTTTGCCATTGCCGTAGCGTCAACAACCTTGTCGATCAGGTGTCCAGAATTTGAGTCTCCGGTAGCATAGCTTAAAAGTGCGACTCGAGGTTCGATACCAAACTGAATCGATGTCTTTGCCGAGGAGATCGCAATTTCTGCTAGCTGCTCGGCGTTCGGAGCAACGTTGATTGCGCAATCGCCAAACACTTTAACTCCATCTTCAAGTAGCATAAAAAATATTGAAGATACAACCGATGCGCCCGGTGCTGTTTTCAATATCTGCAGAGCGGGTCGAATTGTATTCGCCGAGCTGTGCATCGCTCCGGATACCATTCCATCAGCCAAACCCATGTGCATCATTAGTGTGCCAAAGTAATTCACGTCTTCAAGCAAATATTTTTCTGCCTCCAAGGGCGTGAGGCCTTTCGATTTCCTGGCTTCAACAAAAGAACCGATCATATCTTGTAAACCATCAAAGTTTTTGGGGTCGCAAATAGTAACACCATCTAAAGAAACACGAAGTTTCTTTGCATTTCTATTGATAACTTCAGGATCTCCAATCAGAATGACATTGCATAGCTTTCGCTTCGTTAGAATTGAAGCTGCCTCGACGACACGGGGGTCAGCACCCTCTGGCAACACAATATTTTTTTGCAATTGCCGAGCTCTGAGGAATGCTGAGTACTGAAACAATCTTGGTCCAATATCTCTTCGGGTTTCCAAATGATCCTCGCTCTCAAAGCGATCAAGCAAACTGTAATCCAAATTTTCTGTCACCAAAGTAATGGCTTGATCGAGCTTTTCCCGACTTCGTGCAGTGACAAATGCCGGTGTGTCTTCGATTTTGGTGGCCGCTTCGAAAGTATCAGCTGAGGTTGCAATCACGGGCAACCGAATGTCACGAAGACCATTCAACACCGAGATAACAGATGGGTCCATATCTCCTAGCTTGTGATAGGTACACAGAATGCCAGCCAAGTTTGGTGCATTCGACGATTGCGCTGCTAAGAGAAGAGACATCAGAACATCAACGCGTTTATGGGAGACAACCGCTAGTTGATCTTCTTTCAATTCAGTTATCAGATCACCAACCTGCATAGTGTGAATCCATATTTTATCAATGGAACTATCGAGATATTTCTCTCCATAAAGGCAGATGCCATTATCCAATGACTCCAATACTTCTCGAACTGTTCTTCTCGAGAGGATTTCCGATCGGGGAATGAGTGCCAGAGGATTCAGATTGTGGTTCACTAGATCTTTTCGTTCTGCCTCTAGGTCTTCTACATCTGAAACCACTACTCCAAGGCATTCCGACCCATGACTTTGGAATGCAGTTTGAGCAATACCCAAACTTTGGCTGTGGCTTGCATCACCCATAAAAATCGCCGGAATGTTGAATGTAGAGCAAAGTTTCGCTGCCCAATGTAACGAATCATCGCTTTCGGTGTAGGTACTGACCATAACAAAATCATTTGTAGATGAATACTCGAGATATTTTTTAATGATGAATTCCACAAGTTCATCTTCTCGGTTTTCTGCAAGCATTTGCAAAGCTTCATCTTCGGTTACACCATACATAGTGGATTCAGGAGTGCTCAACTGAAAATGCTCTTTCATCAACTGAATACGATAGTCATCGGCACCGGAGCGCTTCGCTATCGGGCGAAAGTAACCAATTTTATCAACACTTGCAGCAAAGATGCTCATCAAACCAATTTCTCCGAATGCGGTGTATGTACTACCCAAAGAGTGGCAGAACAGGTTGGTTTTCACTTCGCTTAATTTTGGCAACGAATCGATGGCTTTGACCTTTGGTTTTGGTAAAACAAGGTTAGATGACTGCATGGCAATACTGATTTCTTCATCAGTAGGAACAACGAGAACTTCTACCGTTGAAAAGGACCGAGAAATGCTCATGCTACCATTTGGACTGATGGCGTTCTTATTTTTTGCAGGGTCTACTCCAATTTGGAGATTTTCATTTAGCCCTTCTAGAATGGACTGTCTAATTTCTGCATCGCCCTCTCCAATACCCCCTGTGAAGACGATGGCATCAATATCACCGCCTAGCTTTACAAAGTAACTTCCAAGATACTTACGGCTATGAAAGATATAAAACATTGAGAGGTACTGTCAATCACTATAAATATACATATACAGGCCAGCATCTGTTGACTTCAAACTCACCAGCGTTCAGCAAAAACTTCCCGTGCCAACCTGCAATCACTGTCCCCTTTCAATGCATTCTTTTTTATAACTCGCATGTCAGAAGTATCACCAGCCAAACCTAGTAGTCCAGATTTCTTATTGAGAGTCTCGTAGACTTCATCTTTGGTGTAACCGTTCTTCAACATGTAGTCATAAATTCCTAGATCTGTATCTCCAGATCGCGTCGCCATTACTAGGCCTTCGAGTGGTGTTAAACCCATGGTTGTATCAATTGATTTACCATTCTTGATGCAGCACATACTTGCTCCACCGCCCAAATGCATCACAATCAGATTAAGGTCATCAGAATTCTTCCCAAGGTATTTCGCTGTTGTTTCCATCACATATTGATAGCTTGTTCCATGAAATCCATACTTTCTAATACCATAATCTTCGTACAATTTTTTCGGAATTGCATATCGGTATGATGAAGGGGGCATCGTAGCATGGAATGCTGTGTCAAATACAGCAACTTGGGTTGCTAATGGAAATGATTCTCTTGATGCTTCTATTCCAGCGGCAGCGGCTGGGTTGTGAAGGGGAGCTAGCGGAATCAGCTGTTTGATTTCTTCCAATTCGCCATTTCCAATGATGGTTGGTTTTGAGAAACTCGATCCGCCGTGGACAACTCTGTGACCTACGCATTCGATTTCGTTGGTACAAATGTTTTCTTTTTTTTGCAAAATATCCAACAGCATCCGAAAACCATCGGTGTGGGAGGGTATGGGCTCACCTTGGAAAACAATCGAACTGTTGTGGGTAATTGTCCCGTTCTCGCATGTTCCGACCTTATCAACCAAGCCCGAGCATACAAGTTCGGCATCTAGTGTACATGCTTCGGATTTTCGATTTACATCGTAAAGTGAATATTTTAGCGTCGTTGAACCGGAATTCACTGTGAGCGTTTTGATACCTCTCGCCGACACCCGTCGATCTAAAGAGACGCTGTTTCGAAGCTTTTGGAGAGTCCTCGTGGATAGAGCCCTCGATGCATTTCGAAGAGCCGAAGAAACATGTATCATGTTGTGGCAACAGTTCGCAACGCATATGGTTGATAGGTCAAAACAAGATTTCAGTTTTCCACTGCATTGACTATGAAAAAGAGCCACTCGGGTTTGAACTGAAAAAAATACTACGGTCTGTAAAAAATAGAATCCTTTTCATTGCTGGGAAATACGACCCAATATGAGGTCTCGCATACTGAAAGGGGAAACAGAGACATCGAACGTTCCTTGCACGGCACCTATTAGAGAGTGTGCAGAACACACGTCTGGGTTCAACACCAGTCGTGCTCTCAGATCGGGCAATACAGCACCACGTCACAACACATTAATACGCGTTGTGGATCAATTGAAACTACGTTTCGTTGCCAATTTTAATTTAAGATACAGTAGCGAGTGTTAGAAATAACGTGCCAAAAAATGTTATTTTACTAGGTGAAAAATAACAATTGAAACTTCGTTAATTGAGGCATTGGGAACGTTAAAGGGTGAAATTACATTAATTGAGGCATTGGGAATGTTTGATTTAACATTCCGAATGTTAATTTAACGTTCAGAATGTTTCATTTATGAGGTAGGCTCGTAGATCCTAGTCTAGTATTCAATTAATTGGCATTCTCCAATGTACTAGTAGCGCTACCTACCAAACAAACCAATTATTTGGGTCTTGCACATACCTTAAAAACAAGGAAGAAGGACGTCCTTTCCTGCTAATATTCAGACTGCTAAGCAAAGTATTCAGGACGTCAAATTGAAGCAAAAAACACAGTACTCATTTCCTTTCTTGGCAGCAGCGAGATTTGCCAAGAGGGCCAAGAAGTATTTGATTGGCGTGAAGGCAGACATTGGACTGGTATGAGTACCGTACCTCCTGTACTGGTTCAATTACAGTAGATCTTGTTCTCCAAAAGAGCTTGAAAAGTTGTTTTGACTAGGCTCTTCTCAGCTGGTGCTGTAGTGTAGACCACAACAGGATCATGATAGAGAATCTCAAGCATTTTCTTGAGCATTTATTCCACCAAACTTTTGGACATGATCAGCAGCAGTAAGAAATTGATGACTGTGTCAATGTGATGCTGTTGTGGGGAAACTTCTTCATTCCAGAAGAAAAGGTGTTGTTGTTCCACAACCAAGCAACAAGAACTGTCAGCAACATTGTTGTATCACATGACACAAAGCAGTATTCAACACTTGAGAAATATGATTTGGTACTGAAATCAGCAGACATATTGTTTCCTGGTAGTAGTACTACTAGTACTACCACCAGTAGTACTTCAGTACTTTTAAATTTATCATTGCTGCCAAAAGGGTCAACAACATTCTGGAAGAAGCATCCTCCTGTTGTAATCAAGTTGGATGTTCCCATAATATATTTTTGTATTCCTCTTGTAGTATGACCTTCTGCTACAACCTTCTGCTACTGAAAGTGCAACTTTGTTAGCAATGTTATCTTCTTTTTTGTTTGCATCACATGAGAGGTATGTAGCAGGAAGCAGCAGATCACAAATCTTCTTGTTGTTGTGTTATTCCAGGAGATCAAATGAGCTTCTTTCTTGATGCTGTCTGTGAGAAAGTGCACAAGAAAACATCATCACAAAGCACTAGCTCTAGTCAGCAAAAATACTGATATATTTCACAATACTTTCAGCACAGCAGCTTGTATATTGTCTGGGCATAAAGACAGCAATCATGATATGTCGGTATTCTCACCAGATGGGGTGATTGCCCAGGCCAGAACAACCATTGGATCATATCATGGAGATCTCTCCGATTATGTACTATTGATTGTTCTTTATCATGGAAAGAAACACCAAGTATGATGGCTGGGCATGGTCAATATTCAAAACAAAAAATTACAACAAGGAAATAGTGTTGCTGTGAAGAAGGCCTGTTGAATCTGGTAGGCTCAATTTTGCTAAGGAATGAAGTCACTGGAATAGTAGTGTGTGATTGAAGCCCTTGCATGATGTTTTGTTCTGTACTGTAGCATTGGATTATATTATTTTCTTTAAAGATAGGATTTCAATCTTGAACTTTAGAAATACCAAATCAGTACAACATTCCTGCACAACCTTCTGTGGATTTAGAAATAATAAATTTTGGAAATAAGTTGCAAGGAAGAGGATTTGACTTGTATGATCACCAAAATAAAGAATACAGAGGACAAAAGTGGAATTCTTGGCCCAATGAACAAAAGAAATAAAAGACAAAAGTAGAGTTTTTGCAAACACTAGAACTGATGTCAAATCATGGTACCATTACCAATTGACTGAGGTATCTTGCAATGCTTAAGTTCCAGTTCCTTTTGATTGGTGGTTGAAATGATGATAGGCGCATGTGGGGAAAGATAGCTTAAAAAATCAGCTAAATTTCCACAGTTCCTTACAGCAAAGTTAAAATGGTCTAAGAATACAAGAGAGGAACACAATTGCCCAAAACAGATACTGCTTGGTTATATGGACCATCGATCTTGTGTGGTGCTGGGGCCTGCTCTATTCCTTCAAAAGTGGTGCAAAGATGGTGACAGAGCAGCAAGCCTATGGCTATTCACTGAAGGAATTACAGATAGGAGGTCTTGAGCAAGGGATATTGAGAAAGAGGTGAATAAAGGAAAGAATGCTTACTCTAGATTCATTACTACTAAGCACTATGTGTTTGATAATGAAGCCTTTGTTGCTGAAAGACCAGTGTCAGAAGGCAAGCTGGGCACTCATTCCTTTCAGAAGTTCACCACAACTTAGTATGCAAGACAGTGTGGTGGAAGCAGGGATGATGTCAATTATAGAGCTAGTAGATTGAAGTCTAGAAGGCAACAGGATCAATACACTGGCACCCAGCTTGCTTGGCCAGATATTAACATTGCATCAAAGCTTTTTTTCAAAGGAATCTGTCTGTACAAGCCACTGCATCATGGAAGGACCGGAATCACTGATGAGTGGCTTGCTTCTTCTGTAGCCCCTATTTTTTAATAGGAAAGGCTTTGCTATGGGCCTGTTTTTGAGCCAGCAATACAAGGATTGGTTCCTGAGGATATAAAGAGTGATGTTGTTGCTTCTTGGATTCAATTGGATTATTGTCTGCCAGTTGCTGACAGGTTAGATTGTGATACAAATCCTATCAAGAGAGTAGAACTCATTGCTAATGAGGTTAATGAACAGGTCCACTTTGATGAGCTTGCTGATCTGGATGATCTGCTGGATGGTGGTGGGCCTGGTGGTGGCAGAGGAGGAGGAGCCTCTGGAGCTGCTGGTGGCACCATGATTGGTATTAGAAGGACTCAGTTGCAGTGGAATCATGCAATGTTTTCCAAGCTGTTTGTCACGGCTAATGAAGTGAATGGTATTAAGAGGAATAGACAGATTGCCACTGAAGCAAAGTTCAATCGGAAGCTGAATAAAGCCATCAAGTTGTCCCAACAAGCTGCAATGGCCCTGGTCATAAGAAGGAGGCCTGCCCCCTGGGCTGTTAACAGTGGCACGTCGGAAGCTGCCAGAATTGAGGGAGTAGCTGAGCTGACTACATCTCCTCATGATCTTTATGTCCTCTGGAATGAATGGGAAGTGGGAGTTGGTCTTAACAAGCCTGTGAAGGACTTTACTGTTGCTGAACTTGGCAGAGTGAAGAGCAAGTTCTTCAGGAGGATGAAGTTCTGGAAGTGGATGAAAAGACTGATCAGTGCTGGTTGTACTTCTGAAGTTGCTATTAGGAGAAGTATGGTGGTTTAACCAAGAGGGTGTCATATATCCTTAAAGCTATGGTTCCTCATGAGGCCCATGGAGGCCACACATTCTTGCTTTGTGGTCCTGCTGTCAAGGCTGCTTCTTAATCCTCCTCTGCTGTCGTCATTGTATTTGTTCTTTGTTGCATGTCCTCTGTCCTTACTACTTGTCCCTCCCTTATATTTAAAGAACATAAAGGTGTACTGTGTACATGTTATCTGTTAGCACTGTTAGTGCTTTGTTTAGCTGCTATCCTCAACAACAGGGGCTTGCAAGATAGTAGTAGCTGACAGAGAAGAGTGTCGGTGAGTCGAAGTTATTGTTGTGAATTACTCTCCTGGTGACTTGTGTTTTTCCCATAGAATTTGCCTTATGTGCAATTATGTGAGTACTTCTCATCAATCACTCTGATAATCTAGCACGCTGCGCACTGGCTTGGTGCACCTACATAGATTATGAACTGTGTTGTACAGGGTTTATATTTCAGTTCATATTCCTTTGTGTATCTGTCCGGTACTACGAGTCCCAGGCAGACTGTACGGTACTTCTGATTATTTTTTGTCATGATTGGGGGTTCCTTTACAATGAATGCTTTTTGAAAAGCAACATTACGCAAGGCCCGTAACCGTTGAGTAGCATCGAAATTACATGTAACCACGCCTGCTTGGTTACTAAACTGGTACACGATTTGATGAGCAAATCATGCGTACAAACACTAGTTATTTTTTGCTTGAGTACATGCACCTCAACTGGTTACAAAACCGCGCGGACTGAATTTTGTAACCAGGACTTGAAACCAAACCCTTTCCTAATGAGAGCCCATATTTTTTACACGATACTACTAGTAGTATGGTTACAAAAAAAAGGGTCTGGTTACAAAAAAAGCGCACAGGGCACTTGTGCGTGCTTGTAACCAGGCGCATGCACCTCAACAGGTACAAACTAAAAAACTGTCTTCACTACTGTAAATACGTAGTATCAGTAATTGTACACAGTATCTTGTACGAGGAGTACTAAAAAAATGTGAGCACCAGTTGGAAGCTGGAAAAACTGATCTTGATTGCTATTCCAGTACAAACTCATGTAGAAAACACCGTAGAAATATTGAGTTGCAGGGGGACACAAGCAAAAAAAACAAGCAAAACACCAGCACGGCTCCTCCGTACTATCAGCAACTCGTATCAGTGTCCTCCGTATCGTATCAGCGGTTTGCTTKCTCCTCCGTATTGTATCAGCGGTTTGCTCCTCCGTACTATCGTATTAGCAGCGGATGCCGTGTCAGTGAGCATCCTCTGTGTCAGCATTCTCCGTATCAGTGAGCATCCTCCATAAAGCAGTGCAGTCACCTTGCGCTGTGTGGTTACATGTAATTTCGTTGCTACTACTACTACTAGCTAGTACTCAATGGATTAAGTAACAAATAACTGTGGCATCGCATCGGTCCCACGCCACAAGTATCTTCAACACTAACAACAACAAGCTCTCGAGCTAAAGCTCTTGCGCTTGTTGTTGTTAGTGTTGCAGATACTTGCAGTAAGAACCTCACTTTGATCTCCAGCTAAAGCTCTCGATCTCAGTGATGTTACTGGTGTACCATAAATGTGACCAGAATGTGTACTCTATTGAGCTTCGTATTATCGCGAGAAGAGTTTTTGTACTGTGTGCTCTCGAGCGCACGCGGACCGTGCGACGCCACAGTTACTCTACATAACGGTACGTACTGTACATCCGTATGAAGAACTAACAATGGTACTACTCGTACGGTACTCGTACTCGTACTCGTTCCGTAGCCTGCAAAGGTAGGACGAACGACACCAGCGAGTAAGGTACAGTACCTCCTTTACCAAGAGAACATCAGCTCTCATTATTTCAGTAGTCGGTTCTTGTTGCTAAACTTACACTAATGGTAGCTCACTAGGAATGACAGACTTGAACATCCAAAAGCTTATCAATTTACTTTAGGTCCCGACAACAAGGGACGGCACCTAGAAGAAAGTTGATCAAATTATACCACAGATGTCTCATTCGCCGAGTGGGAAAGCATCATCATCTAGCATGAGGTACCATGATTCGTTAGTAACGCATGAGTCTGAAACTGGGTCTGCATCAGTGAGCTCTCGGTTAGATATGTATAATTCTGATCGTGAATCATTGGCGCAGCCCTCTGACAACGGTAATCTACCTCCAAATATCAACCGATATCAATCGCATCAAAATCAAATCCATGACGAGGACCACCAACATCTTAATCGTTATCAAACAGAACAAACACATGCGTCTCCAACGATGATTCAATCACTACCTCGTTCAAATCCTATCGCTATCAAACGTAACCCGGGGGATGGGAATAAAGAAACCTATGACAGCGATATTGATGATGACGACAGCGATATTGACGTGGAAGGTGATGCTATCAAACTGAAACGAAAGTATGGCGAAAAAGTAGTTCAGACATATGTCCAAGACTCAACTATGATGCATTCTTCGAACAATAGAATGCGGGATAAAACATCAGTTCTAAATGCACCATACCTAGGAAGTTTGAGCAAATCGAGCAATCAAGTCTCGAGTCTACCTCCAATGAGTCTAGCCGGAGATGACATGTATCTTGGAGAACCGCCTGAATCAACTGTGATGGGATCATTGAGAGACTCCCACCAACGAAGACGTTTTATGGATGGCCCTGCTAGTTATAGAGAACGCCACTCAGGAAAAATATGTCACTTAGATCATAGACTTCGATTTCACGGAAAACAACCAGAGCTTAACATCGGGGAACGTTTACAACAATCTCTTTTACGTAAGAAGGAAGAAAGCAGAAAGTTACGAGGCACCACAATGGGTGGGGAAGGCGAACAAGAACGAAAGCCTGTCGCATCTTCACTTACAGCTATGATGAGAGACGCGCCACAAAGTGTGAACACGGTAAGCTTAGGTGGTGCAGACGCGAAAGAAGGGTATTCTTCTTCGATAGGACACGAGAGTTTGGTACCCATTCGTAAAGAAAACGATCACATAGCTTCAACGCTGCGCAAGGAACCACCTGCCTGGAATATGCTATCGACTTCTCTAACTGCTTTTGAACTACTAAAGACTTCGAACGCAGAGACAATCTCACGCAGTAGCAACAACTTTACCGATCAATCGTCTTCAGTGGAACGTGCAACTGAGTCGAATCACCAGCAGACGGCAGAGAGTAGATATGAAGGTGGGTTTCAGCCGCTGGCACGCTCAATGTCGGATCCATCGCCGTGCTTTCAAAGTCTCTCTCTTTCCGATAATACTTCCTCGAGGAGAGTGATACCAAATCTACAAACTGATGGGTTTGAAACGGGAATGGGACAGGCAATCCATCAACCTAGTAGTAGAGCTGCCGAGGACTTTGTCGCACAGTTTAGAACGGAACTCAAAAACTATCCTTTTGTAGGCGGTTATGGAAACGAACGAACTCTTTCTTTGGAGTCGCAACGTCAAGTGAACATTTTCAACGACACCAGTGGACATAGGTCTCCACAAGACCACGATCCAAATACGGAAGGAGCGTTCGGTGACTTAGATATGTAATCAACATTGATTATTCTTGTGTGAACACACATTTCAACAGAAAACTGGGATTTTTAATTCATCAACTTTCTAGTAAAGTTAAATAACGTCGCTACTTATAGGTTGTTTAGATATTATGGTGTTCGAGTAGACCTAATATTTTCGCAAATTACAACAAAATCACAAAATCCTTGCTGTTTTCGGGAATCTCATTTGCACATATCATTCAGCCTGCATTACCACTAGGTATGCACCTTCTCCTTTTCTAGATGCAATTGCACCTCATGCAAGAAATAAAGGGTCTACTTGTAGTAGAATTCTGGTAGAAGTAACACAAGAATAATTTACACGAGCTACTAGTGGTAGAAGTTGTTCTCTGTTACAAGTATCATGAAGAGTACTCCTAGTAGTATGGAGAACAGCTGCCACACTGTCACCACTCATCAAAAGACCAGCAACACCATAATAATAATACTGCTGCTGCTAACAGTTGTACCACCAGTAGTACTAATGCCCACTAGTAGCAATTTTTATTTACTAGTATGACATTACTGGTCAAGCCACCAGTCTGCAGCAGGTAACATCCCTCCTGATCCTTGTTCCCATCCCAAACTACMTTCATCATATCTTTCTTGTGCTATTTTGTTGGTACTGCCTCTTCTTGGAGCAACTATGAGTACTGTTCCTCCTTGTCAAAGTGGAACAAGAATGGATCTTCTATCTTTTCCACTACTACTAATAGTAATGGCGAGTAGTTGTGAGGCCAAATCACAACAAGTAGTAGCTAGTAGTAGTTGTAGTAAATAACCTCTTCGCTCTTTTTATTGGAGTAAATTGAATAGTAGTTGTGAGCCACAAAAGAACATACATACATTTCATAGGTTAAACATAGTACTAGGAACAGACTTACATCAACTTGTAAACTCATCACCAGCAACCACAGATCAACCCATAAGTAGTAGGTTGATATATCTGATCGACCGGATCTGGTGAGAACTACAGGGACTCACTGAACAAACCAATTGATAGAACCAAAAGCCATGAACATGTACTAGATGAATTCATGGGAACAATCAAGTCAGAATGCATGTATTTGCTGATTGGCCACTTAGAAACAATACCCAGTCAACATTTTATACCAAAAAACTTGGTATTTTCAACTTTGTGGACTAAAAGAAGTGTTGTGATGGCCCAAGCTCATCTCTTCACCTGACTAGTAGGAAGAAGATAACTGATAGATACTCAAAGGGATAGAACTCACCCTCTAAGGAGTTGTATTGGACAAGGCACAACTGACCCAGCCAAAAAATATAGATATAGCGCTCTTGCTTCACTGAACTGTGTGGGTGTTTCATTCTGCTTTTGATGTAATATTTTGAAAATGTGGTTGACCGCATGCTCCACTGCTTTGTAGGTTGATACTAGCTAAAAAAAATCTTAATATTATATTTAACCTTGTGAACTAGAAGAGGCACGACTACATAGCCAGAACCATAGCTTTGGGTGTAAAGTAGTATGCTTCTAGCTACTCCGAGGGGCGGCAATTCCCTCTAAGGAGTTTTGGTGGAAGTGCGACCAGGGGTTCGTTTTGCTGGGTTTAGGAAAATTGATTTAACTTGGTTTGGAGTAAACTGGAAGAAGTGACATGTGAGAATAGTACCTGTTAATCAAAGAGAAACAATTCTCTATGTTTCCCCTTGTTTCACAGGGTGTACAGAAAACGATTCTGTTTTTAAAAAAATTAGTGATTGAGGGCCCTGTGAGAGTGGTGCCATTATTACTAGTACTTAAAGGTTTCATTTACTAGTTTCATTTACTATTCAAGGTCTTGCATAAAGCATCTATTAAAACATTACTATGGAGGGGAATGCAGTTAGGATTACCCAACTCATTCCAATATTTCCCCAAGACCTTGAAATGAAGTTTGCATGTGCTTTTGTACAGCTATTCAGGGCTGCATATCTAAATTTAAAATGTATGATTGGTGCATCCGGAAAATCATAGCCAACACTTTACAATATCTAACCTTGTGAGGCAAAGGTGAATAATACTTAGTGGTAGGGCTTGTGTTGGAGGTGGATGCAAGTGATGCCTTACAGACACTGGKAAGAATATTTTTTTATACTCAAGAGGTAGTACATGAGCAGGGAGGTAGAGATGTCATATTGTATAGCGTGGGCCACGCGTTTCCGGCCGACCCAGTCGTACATTAGAAATCCCAGATATCCGTACATGTATATCAATCAATATTCATCGTACGCCATACTCCTCCACGCCATTAGAAAGCTCTTTCAATTTTCTTTTCAACCATGTGCTTATCATTGTTAAGCGTCCGTTGGGGACCAAATTATAGCTGTTAGAGTGAGTTGTACCCTACTTACTGCCCTACGTGTATTTTGTACTGTGCGGGGATTTTCTGCAATCTTTTTACCGTGTAATGACTACTTTGACTCAACCCCCAACGGACGCTTTTCACCTCAACAGACAAAGTTGCTCACAAAATTTGGCCACTAATCGTGTAAACTCTTATCTTGGAAATTCCACTCCTTGATACATTTGTTCTGTGTCCGGTTTATCAGAAGGAACCGTGTCGGAAGCATTTCCCCGTGCTTTTAACACAATGTGTCGATCCCATTTCTTTCTCTTAAAATCGATCGAGAACAATACACGCTGTGACCGACAGCACCCCTGCTAAGTATGGAGGATACTGCAAGAAGCAAGCAAAAACTGCATAATAAGCAAAATAACAGCAAGCAAAAGAAGCAAGATGAGCAACCGACACTAAAAACACCAGACTTCCTTGTGGAAGACCTCCATAAGGATGTATATCGATACGCCGAGAGCTCTCCAGACTCAGTCCCTCCACGACGGACTGGAGCTGTCTTGTTTGGTTATCTTCATCCAAAGCAAAGAGTGAAGTTGAAAAAGAGGAGGGCAAGAACAAAGAAGGCCCGCCACCAAGCTAGGATGCTTGTTTACAAAGGACCCAAAGCGTGTGCTTACAAGCACTGGATGCCACGTTGGAAGCTCGCGATCGTAAAGGGTAACATGGAGATGAAGTGGTATTCAGCAGCAAAGGCAAGGGAAGCAGCAAAGTTGGTTAAGGGCATTGATCCAGGGGTTGGATGGAAGATCCAAATAGTCATGGATACCTCAGTTGATCCCCCTGAAGCTCCCGAGCCCCCTCCACCAGAGATAATCGATGATCCCTCACCACGGGTYCRATTCRTATTGAATCAAGACTGGAAGTGGGTGGAGGATTGGGAATGGGACCAAAAGCCAACGCCATACAACAAAGAGCTGAATGAGACCTGTGCTGGTTGTTTGAAGAAGACCTGCCTAAAGAAGAAAGATCTGGCAAAGGCAATTGAGTTAGCTYGATTCGGAAAGCCACTGTTGCCTCCATCGATGAGCGTTGGTGATAAACACGAATGGTTCTTTGARATATACAGGTCTGTAATGAAGAGGGAAAACAATGTAACCCCCTCCATTCAGTGTGCAAAAGAATTTTGCTTTGATGAGTGGGGACATCCTATGTATGATCAAAGAAGCTTATCCTTTGATTCAGCTGACTATGAGGAGGAGATGAATCGTAAGGATGAGGAGGAGGTGGATTGCGAGAACCAGCAACCGAATCAGCAACCGAATAAGCAACCAAATAATCAACCACCGAATGAGTGTATTATTCATATTTAAGGAGTTTGCTGATACGGAGGAGGAGTTTGCTGAATGAGCAACCGAATGAGCTGCTGATACGGAGGAAGGAACCGAATGAGCAACCGAATGAGCTGCTGATACGGAGGAGTTAGCTGATACGTAGGAAGCAACCGAAGGAGTTTGCTGATACAGATGAGTTTAGTTCATACGTAGGAAGCAACCGAATGAGCTGCTGATGCGGAGGAGTTTGCTGATACGTAGGAAGCAACCGAAGGAGTTTGCTCATACGGAGGAGTTTCCTGATACGGAGGAGTTTGCTGATACAGAGTTCGCTGATACGTAGGAAGGGAGCAGCCGAATGAGCTGCTGATACGGAAGAGTTTGCTGATACGTACACTAATACTAGGAGGAGTTTGCTGATACGGAGGAGTGAGCAATCGAATTAGCTGATAACTGCTCAATATAACTAGTATTTCATTTATTACACTGATTCTAATGATCCAACCACTGAGCTTGTTAACCCACCAGTAGTGGTACTATTCTCCGTCGGTAAAGTTAGTTCACTGTTCACGGTCGTGTTGCTTGTTGGAGAAACAAGAACACCAACACCATCACCATCATCATCACCAAAGCTAGTGTCCTCCTCATCATCCTCGATGCCCAACAAGTATTTCATGTACTCACTGTTGTCTTTGAACTCATCGTTGGTTGGAGGCTTCCATTGGGTCCTATCTTTTCTTTTCTTGTCATTTCTTACCCTAGAGCAGTAGTCATTCCTTCCCAGACCAAACCACTCGTAATTGTGGTAGTTGCTGTGGCAAAACTTCCTCTCAACAAGATCTCCACTAGAGTCTCGCTTCCTTGAATGAGTATGGGCTGCACACCATTGCACAAATGCACTAAAAAAGGTCCATTTGGTACCTCTCCAGAGAATGTTGCCTGGACAATATTCTCATTGTTTCTCTTTTTTGAAACAGAGAGCCTAAAATCCAGGCTCTATTCTTGATCTTTGTTTTTACATGGTAAAATTGAGGGGGCATTCTCCTTGTTCAAACATAAAGAAACAGCAAACATAATATTGCCTAGTAGGTAATACTCTCTTTGTTTCTTTATGTTTACTAGACAACAAAGAAAAACACATAATATTGCCTCTTCTTGTTTCTCTTTGATTTGTTGATGAATAATATTCTCTTTGTTTCTCTTTGTTTTGACATAGTAAAGAAGACCTCCCCATGGAAAACCCTGATGTTGGTTGGTGTCTGTGGTCTTCCTATAAAACTAATATATGCACCTGCTGGCTGTTAGTAAGTAGGAAACTCACAATGTTAAGTTGCACATTGCAGTATTCTCTATGTTAGAAGGTAGGGTGTCCTTCTTCTTCCTCTTCTTCTTTTGTAGTAGTAGTACTAGTACTAGTAGTACAAGAACAAGAAACAGAAACACCCTCAACAAAATTATTATTTTTCTTGAATGCAGGGACGCTACTAGTACCAAATGAAGAATGGAGTTAATACTAGTAGGATCTAGTATGTAGGCATACAATGACCTGCTAACATTCCAAATGTATAGTCTGACATTGGGAACATCAGGTTAACATTGGGAACCTTAATTCTAATAAGAACATTCTGAATGCCCTGTGTAACATATTTTCAATTGATCCGCAACGTGCAGTAAGTGTGTATTGTACGATACGTATGATGCCATGTGTAACGGAATTCTTTCCTTCGTCGTTCACGGTTCATCGCCTTCTTGTTTGTGCGAGCACGAGTACGTACAATTTTGTACATACCCGTACTACGAACCAGTCCTTTTGCCAAAAACTCACTCGGTCAACCGATCGCGACCATAACATCATCATCACCATCATCATCGTTATCGATAAATAGTTTTTCAAACCGCTTAGTACAGTAACGACGAGTTTCACGCTACCGGTAATCGTGCCCGTGCGATACACTGTAAGGTATCGCAACTTTGTAGTCGTCATTTCTCGGCAAACCGCACTGTGAATGAAAAATAAGAATGAAAGCTTCGAACCATGGCGCAATGATGATCTCTTCGACAGACAATGAATCCGATGCCGTGACGATGGCGAATGCCTTTCGTTATGCTAGTGTGAGTTTTATTTCCTACGGCCATGTCTCTCTTCTTCGGTTTTGGAAATTGGGAACGTTTCCCCTCTTTTTTTATGTATTCCAGGTAGAGGCTCAACCTTTTGTTGCATCTTTCTTCGTGTTTCCAATGGTCGCGGTATTGTTCGATTCGATTGCGTGCAATCGCGCTTGTTTTCATACGATGTTAGGACGACGATACGCGAAATGTCATGAACGTCATGACAAACCAAACCCCGTCTGCCCTGGAGGCCCTTAAATTTTTTGCGGTTACAAAATCTTGGTTTGTTCGAGCATGGCCAATTTTAACAGCAAAGCCACCCGATTATATCGATGACGATTTTGGGGACAATCTCAGGGAATACATCGGGAAGATTCAAAATTCGGAGCTAGTAGTTGAAGCAGACCAAATTGGTGTCGACGACGAGAAGAAGCTCCAGGAAGAGAGAGTCGTCCCTTCGAGCGGTTTGACGAACGAAGCCATGCACCATCGCAAAGTTCCACAGCATGTGGAACCCATAAAAATGCTGCCGGGACTCGTTCACACAAAGGACTATTTTTTCCTTGGCCCAAGCGCTTGGATGCTCGTAAAAGAAAAATTTGGTTACGACGGATACGAGATTTGTAGGTCTTGCAAGAGCGTAGCAACGGGGGTCGGCCAGGGAACAATAGCGGTAGCACTGCTGCCGGGAGAAGAAACTATCCCATCCACTTTCGTTGCCGATGACAATGACGAAAACGTAAAATCAATGCAGTCGGCGATTTTGCCTGTGTCGGGAAGATTCCAATACGAAAAGATCATTTCGGCGAAGATCGAGAGTGATATTTGCATGAACTCAACGCGTCGTGACATGGTCGAAAAGAGGAACGAGGTAAGTTCAATGCACAGTTTAGCAAGATGGCTAGTAATATACTCATCGCCAAAGTGTATGGGTGGAAAACATTTGCTCTTGCAAACGATTCGTCCATTTGATATCTCACAGACCGCCTATGAAAACAGCTCCCAGTGGAAGAAGATGAAACAGAGCCACCTATTCTATTACTGCCTCCTTCGATGGTAGATGACGATTCTATTTCTGATTCATGCGACAAACACAAAATGGAAATTGAAACACACGAAAACGGTGGATATAGTGCTAGTACGCAGACACAGGTATCTACTCGCAAACGTTTCGCATCGGGGCTTTCAAACATGGGAAATACCTGTTTCATGAATTCTACTCTTCAATGCTTGGCACATACCGAACCTTTACGGCGATATTTCCTTTCCGGAGAATACGAGAAAGATCTCAACAGAGACAATCCACTTGGAACCGGTGGCGAGCTAGCAACGCAATTCGCTAGTCTCATGGCCGAAATATGGACCGAGACTTCGAAACGCAGAAATGTAATCGAAGGAGAGACTCAAAATTATAAATATTCAAACCCCTACTCGCAGGCTATTTTCCCTCGAAATTTCAAAAATAGCCTTGGAAAACATGCGGAACAATTCATGGGGTATGATCAGCATGATTCACAAGAACTAGCGACGTATTTGTTGGACGCCTTGCACGAAGACACAAATCGCGTTACAATAAAACCATACGTAGAGAAACCAGAGCAAGGAGAAAATGAATCCGATGCCCATGCTGCAGACAATGCATGGAGGATGCATCTACGTCGTGAGGATAGTCGCGTGTTGGAAAACTTTGTGGGACAAGTGAAAAGCAGACTAGAATGTTGTGAGAAAGGATGCACCAGAGTTTCAACGACATTTGATCCGTTCATGTATTTATCAGTCCCCATCCCTGGCGAATCTGAGAGATCAATGACGGTTACATTTGTCCCAATTGATCCCCAAAAAAGAATGCAAAAACTAACACTGACTATCGAAAAGACAGCGACAATAGCCTGTCTCTTAAAAGCGATGAATGAAGAATTAGTCAGGGTCAAAGTATGTTCGGAACTGATCCCCTTAGAGGATTTGTGTGCTGTTGAAATTTACGACAAAGAAATCTTCAAGTGGCATAAAATCGAGGACGAGGTTCATGGGATTAAAGATTTCGATAAAACTTATGTATACCAACTCACGTCTCTGGAAGAAGTGAAAAGAATATCGAATGAAACCAGTGTTGACGAAGACGTCGGTGGTATTGATTGGAGTAAGACCTTAAAGCATCGAGTCAATCTTGACTTGTCGACATTCAACGAGCTAAACAAAGGAGATCGTTGGAAAGACCAGCTCAGCAACTATGCAAAGCAGCGCTTCCAGATTTATAAGATCCTAAATGTCAGTCGCAGTTCCATCGAAGAGATGATTGAGTATTACGAGAAATTGGTAGAATTTCTGGACGAATGCTACCTAGAATTAGAAAAGCACAATGACTCGGAATTAAAACATACAGGGAATCATGATGAAAATACCAAGGGGGAAGCTATTGAGATGCAATCCACTTCTACGGGCTCGGAGAAATCAGGAAACGGAACCCGGGGAATGATTGATTGTCCTTCTACAAGATTTCCGAATGTCAGAACGAGACACGACATCGGAGTCCTTGAATTTTGTGCAGACAAGCTGAGAGAACTGATATACGATCGAATGTGTCGTGAAAAAAAGAAAAACAGCGAGGGAGTTGTGATTCAGGTCGGGATAAGAAAGCCTTCGGGATCTTCGACGACTCATACTACAAATCGGCATGGATTGCTAAGCACCTGCTTAGTTCTTCGCTTACCATGTAACTTATCTGTTTATGGCCTTCGAAAAGAACTGGCACACAGGCTCTCTCGGTCACTCTATGAACAAAAGAAACCTCTACACGAGGCAAAACTAGGAGAGCGGCATGTAAATTTGTCATCAAGTAATACAGGCGAATCAAATTTGGAAAGCCCTGAACTTAATATATTACGAAGAGCACGTTTGTCCTGCGACAATAGTGATCGAGGATCGCATTATGAAAATTCGAAATCTCTTGGAATGCTGAACAAAGCAACAGATTCTGAAGCTGTTGAAAACGAAGACCAATCACTATTAGCTATATCATCCGACGAAATGGAACAAGCTGTGGTCGCAACGAAGGTGAAGAATCGTGGACACGTTTATCTTGACTTGCAACAAGAAGATGGGTGGGAAGTATTTGATGCTAAGGAATTCGAGGTTGTGGTTGTACCAGACCATGATAATGGGACTCCGTCTAAAGAGCCCGAGCCTGACGTTAAGGTTAGAGATTGCATCGAGAACTATTGTAAGAAAGAACAACTGGAGGAATCTGAAATGTGGTACTGCAACGAGTGCAAAAAACATGTTCGAGCATGGAAGCAATTTTATATTTACCGTGCTCCTCCTATCCTTATCATCCATTTGAAGAGGTTCTTTTTTTCCGCTTCTACTCATCGTCGCGATAAAATCACAAGAAAAGTCGATTTCCCTTTGGAAGGATTAGATCTTACAGATCTAGTTGCAAGCTACGACGAAGACGATAAACCCATCTATGACTGCTACGCTGTGAGCAATCACTTCGGTGGTTTGGGAGGTGGTCACTATACAGCATATACACTCTCTGACGATGGAATATGGTGCAATTATGACGATAGCCGTGTTACCACGGACATAAATCCTGAGGAAGTAGTATCCGAAGCTGCTTACGTTCTTTACTACAGAAGACGAGATGTGTCCGTAGGAGAAGACCATGATATAATAATTGACACAAAAACGTCGCCCACGAATTGCGAGCACACTGATTGTCCCGGAGAAGTAAGCGATGTATCAATCAATAACAACACCCACGCGATGGACCTGACTCTTTACGACTCGGACAGTAATGGTAGTTCGAAGACTGCGTTGTCTCCAACGGATTCTATTGAAAACAGCGATGAAAACATAGTTCATCAATCTGACGATTATATGAATGTCGAAACTACTTTCCAATGAAGAACACGTCAGAAGTAGCCTTCGTTCCAGTAGATACATCTATCCACAAATAGAAATACATTTAGTTTAGACACTACATTTCTCGACAAAGTCATTTGATATTCTTCATATTCTTGTGACGTCAGGTTCGGATCTCTCGGTAGCGTCTTCGACATCGGTGCTAACCACACTCGCGTACATATCTTTTGCAACGGCTTCGGAAGTGTCTTTTTCGGCTGCAGATATTGCCGCTTCAAACTGGTTTGAATCGGTAATTTCGTTTGCGTTCTTCTTGCTTGCTCCTTTCGCGGGTGAATTCATTTGCTGTACAGCTTCGTCCACCTTGTGCTTAACATTTTCTGCAACATTTTTCGCGTGTTGCATGAGACCCATTTTGGTAATCTGCTCTGACGCTCGTTTGTTGACTTCCGACTTTGCTACGGCCCTTCTTGCTCTGCCTAATATCGAGAACAATTTGGTCGATGATTTCTTAATCGTCTCCGATGTTTGGTTCGTTTTCCGAATAGCTCGGTTGTCGAAGGTTGGGCAGTAAGACAGTAGCTTTCCTTGGTTGTCGGTTTCAAAGACATCTACAATGGTCAGTGTCACAAGATCTCCTACCTGGAGATCGGATTCTTCTTCCGCAGGCGCATCTTCGCTCAGCCCACCATCGAAGGACATGTTTGCAAACTCGTTCATCCACGTCCAAACGACACGGTGGGCAGCCGTGACACGGTATCGCCCACCGGCTATTCTCATCACTGTCAGCCCGGGAGGGTCAATAATGTTCAAATGGTCTCCACCAGGCATCAAGGCTGTCGAAGGATCAATCGCAAAATAGTTATGGGTACAAGAGCAATTCAGTCAAAGCGGGTTATTTTCTCGATTAAGTGCAATATGATACATGCACCTGCTCTTTCTCAGCGTTGTCTGTGTTTCAAAACGATTCGATGGTATTGAAAACGAACGTAGCCGGCGGATTGACTAAAAACATGTTTCGGCACCCATTCTCTCCTGCAAACCCTTCCGGTACTCACCTAACCATCTAAGAAACAACTGCGAGAGGGCAGGAATCCCCGCGGCAGCTTCTAGCTCTATTCCCTCCACCTTTTCGATGCCAAAAAGTTGCGATGCCGTGTGCGCCTGGGGGAGGACTACCTCGGCATCGTCGGCAAAGACGATGAACGGTAGCGCGGTGACCGGAAGTCCTGACGTCATGACGCTTTCTTCGTCCTCGTCTTCTATTTCCGCGTTCCATTCGTCTAGTGTTGTTGCGCCACTCAGTGGATGGGCGCTCAGGGCCTTTTTGAATTCTTCCGGATTCGAGAGCAGGTAGAGAAGGGCCAGGTGCATCTCGTGCACGCTCGCGGTCGCATCCTGGTGCCGGTACATGTTGTATGTGTGCCCGGCCGTCACGGACGAGGAAGCACCGTCGTCGGTGTGGTTGTAGTACGAATCGGCGGTGCCGATCTGGCTGTAGTCGAGGGATTCGCCAACGTGGAAATTGCTCGCGTTTGCATCGTCAAAGGTGGAGTCGTCTCCACCGGAGGTCGTCGATGCCATCCTGTGAAGTGGAATGAATCGAGTCGATTCTACTACCGCTATGTTGCTTCGTTTCGGGACTTGATGGTCGAATGGCCGCGGAAACGAACGGCGGCGTTCGAGTATCGGGTAGGTAGACGAAACGACAGTACCGAACAGTGTCTGATATTGCTATCAACCAAACTTCTCAAGTGCCTTTGTGACTTGCAATGACGGAGAGAAAAGAAACGCACGAGTGTTCTTTGATGCAAATGAGTTCACCAGGTTGAGTTACGACGGGGTGAGGGTGGTGGCTGGCGGCACGAAGAGGATGTGATCCAGCATTTGTGCTTTGTGCCCGTATGTGATTAAAAATCGATCAGCAGAATCGGTACGCTACCGCATGTTCTACCGTTTGTCTTGGACTACGCTACGGCCGGCATGTATGTACGTACTTTCTGTACGGTACAACTCCTCGGGTCCTCGTACTCTACGCTACTCTACGGTACTCCTATTCGTACGAGTGGTACGATACTCTACAAGTGCAAGGATCAACGAGCGTCCAGTACGTACAATGCACCGTACGTCGTTGGTACTGCACGACGGCTATGCCGTAGCATGAATTGCATTTACTTCATACTTTGTACCGTACAGTAGCAAGTACTTGTACTACGAGTACGGTAGTCGTAATGCAAGAAATCTCAAAGAGAAAAACCGACCATTTAAATTCAAAGTTTCCCGTAAACTCTTGTGCTTGGAAACTGCCAGTGGTGGCGCCCAAAAAAACAAAATGACTTGCTTTTTTTACCTCTTTCCGCCGTTCTGAACCCACGAAAAACATTGCCAAAATGAAAATGAAAATGAAAATTGAAATTGAAATTATTTGTTCAGGTCAGTTTAGTTTTGAGTCCAGTGCATTTTGTCAATATTTTTTTCGACCTCTCCTCGTCGACTACGGCACTGTACACCCAAAATAGTTTCGCTCACCACAACACCAGCTGGCTGGGAATACGGTCCATAGCATCGAAAACCGAGCCGAGCAATAGCACAAAGGCAACTATAATCGAAGATAAAGAAATACTGCAATAGACGAAGGGGTCCTTGCAGAATAGGAAGATACCAAGGACGCCGAAGGAATGTCTTCCGATGAACCAGTTGCCGACGTTGCCGTGGGGAGTGCGAACCGCTCGTCCAAGCGCTCGCTCGAAACCGACCTAGGGGAGACCAAGGATTCCAAGACAGGAAATCCGAGTTCTCAAGATATCCAAGCAGTCAATAAGAATAATGGCGACGTCGAAGATGCGGAGAATCCATCGAAGAGAGTGAAGGTAGAAGAACACCAAATAGCGAGCGAGGGAGCGACGGCGAACGGCGACAAGACGTCGAGCCCAGCTGTTCCAAAAGATCCTACAACTTCATCACCATCACTGCCGACTAGTCACAGCGACAAAAACGAAAGGGGGAACAACGGGGCTGATTCCGGGAGCAAAAATGATACTGCTACTGCTGTGAATTCCGAATCATCATCACAAAGGGAAAAAACATCGTCGTGCGGGGATAATGACAATGGCACTAACACTTCTACTACTGCCGATGCTGACGCTGACGCTGATGCTGATGCCGGCACTGATACTGCCGCCCAAGACCGAAAACCACAGCCATCGCCTGCAATAACACGTTCACGATCCCTTTCTACAGAAAACAACAGGGGAAAAGAAGCGGGGGATACTCAGGAAGGAGAAGAAGATGCCGAAGACTCCAAGCCTCCGGCGAAGCCCAACGAGCGATGGAGAGGTAAGAACAGCCTATGTTTTGTTTCGTTCCTTTCTTTTGGTGACACTCTCGAAAGCAATGAATCAGACAAAGGCTGAGAACGCATACATCCGATCAAAAGACCTCACGAATCCAAACAATACCTGACTCACACTCCCCACTCATATCGCGTCTCATGAATGCATGGCAACGAATCAAAAGTGCACCAAATGGCAGAAGATTACACCACTTTAGTTGGACGAATGATGTACCCAGTCACTCAGTTTAATAATTATGGCTACGATCCCCTGATGCGACAATATCCTATGGAGAAGATATCTCTGCTCTCTTTTATCCAGAGTCCTCTGCGGCGGCCCACTATTATTGAAAAATGGAGTCCCTACGAAATCGCGGTATTTGAAGGGAGCTTGTTTCATTACGGGAAGGAATTCAGGGAGGTTAGCAAACAGATTGGCACCAAAACTACCAGAGAAGTCATCGATTTTTATTACATCTGGAAGAAAACGGGCCACTACAAAAAATGGAAGGAACAATTCATATCCGATGAGGACTTGCTATATGACTATCACGTTCCGGTAAAAAAACCAAAACGATAACACAATTACAGGGTTGAGATCGACGTTAAACAGTTCACCGGTTCTTCAATATTGTAGTCGAATAGAAATAAAATATCATCACCATCGTGGTGCTACGCTTAATAGGCTATGGGTCATCCACTGCCTTGTTAATAATCTTGTTGGTAACATTATTTCACGTCGTCCGCGTCCTCTGCGAGTCTCGCAGTTGCTTCGATCCCCATCTCGACGGCCCGTAAACCATCTTCTAGGGTGACTTGTGGAAAGAATTCTCCAGTTTTCTGGTAGCGTTTCATTTCATTCAGTAGGTGGTACCATTCCACTGCTGTGCTGTTATAGTGGTAGCCTCTGTGACTTGGTATTTCGCTCTCGATCGAGTGAATTTCACGGACATTGCTGCAATCAAAGACCTCGCATCTTATGGCAGAAAGCGGCGGTGGAATGCTACGGTCCCTCCATAGCTCGTAGCTGGGTCGAAAAAACTGATACACCTTATTTTCTGGAAGATATGCCTCCAATCTCCCCTATCGTATTGAATAGCGATTTTCGAATCAATTAGAACACCACAACAATATCCGTTAGAACAATCCTTGGAATATATTAACGTGTCTTAATGATGTCTCGTCTTACCTTTGTTCCCGTAACAATGATCTCTTCTTGGTGACGGCTGCCTTCCGAAAACATGCACAGTTCCAAGCAACCGATGGGCCTCGTAGCGCTCTTTTGGATTGGATTGTTTTCAAACGGCATCGTAACAAAGGCGGAATCGATTATGGGGATTTCGAATTCGCTCGGCTCATCTTGGTAGTTCAATCCTCTCTGAGCCAAGGTTTTGACCTTTGATAGAATAGCTTCTTTTTGGGTAATTAACCTAACGACGCAACGAATAAAATGAGACATAAAATATCAGTCATCTATAGAGAATGAAATTTCGAGAAGAGAAAATAGTGATTCTTTCTTACCTGAATAAATCGAAAAAATGACAGCACTTCTCCACCAAAGTGTCCCTGGTGTTGAATGACAATAATGTAAAAGTGCGAGCCAGATTTTGCATGAGTACCACATTGTAGTCAACGCTACGCCAGAAGACAAAGAAAAGAAGACGGACGAAAGTGCTTACCCTGTCTTTGCACGATCACGATTCCATTTGCCAATCTTGTGGAGAAAAGGATAGCGATTTTCTCTGATTGTTATCATTTTCAAATCGCCAATATCCGGGATCAATGAAATCAGTTTAGCTATTGCAGGTATGTATCGATATTCCATGGCAACCCAGACTCGTGCTTTCCACTCTGGAGACGAAGACAAAGCACGCAATTCGTCATGCTGTTCTCTGGAGACAGCTATTGGCTTCTCGACGAGAATAGTGATATCGTGAAGTCCCCATTGAAGAAGGGAGGGTGTGTGGAGATAGTTTGGTGAAGCGATAACAAGCAGATCAATGTTGTCAACGTGAAGGAGGAGCTCGTTCTCGTCTGTCAGGAAGCAAGGCTCGGAATTTTTAATGATAGGATCGCCTCGGAAATCTTCCATGATCTTCTTTGCCTTTTGCAAAGAATCATCAAACGGATCACAAAGATAATCAATTCGAATCTGAGAGGCATATCCCATTATATACGATATGTGTTCTTGTCCCATCTGCAAAGAGAAACATGGATGCCGATCTTATGTTAGATTGTTACTTCTGTGGTTGTCCCCTTAGAAAAAGAACGAATCTCTCATTTCTCAACTACACTTTTTGGTCATGATCAGACGTACCATTCCACAACCGAGGATGGCGCATCGAATTCGATTGCAACTACCATATCCTTCGAAGGAGAAATCCGAAAGTGGCTGGATATTAGGTGGCATTTTTGTTACTTTGGAAAAACTTTCTAAATTATTTTAATGAAATACTAATAGAAAACATTTCGCAAGAATGATGAACGTGAATGCAATATCCACAACCGCCTCGATAGTTTAGGAATGGGACACATCAATCTGCAGTCAAGTGATTCGAAAAAAACGTGACAGCAGAATGAGCGGTCCTGGTAAAGCATCAGAAGAGTGTCAAAGGATTATTACCATTAATATTTGTTGAAAAGAGGAAAAAGAAATATCGTTGTCATGATTGATGTGATCTCAATAACTTCACAGAAACTATTCGGATTCACGCAACCGGGGACTGACTGGTACGGCACATTTTTGTTTTATACGAGTTGTCTGTACTACACTGGCGTAGTCATAGATTTTATGAGAATATAAAATACCGCGTGTGAAAAGGGGCTTATCAAAAGATATCAAATCGATTTGATGCTCTTCGACAGAAATCACGATCACTTTCTTTTTCTCTGACACTCCTTCCCACAACTCCGTTTTGGATTGATTGATTATGACAGCCTGATTTTTCACAGGATCGATGGTTTTGAGAACCATCATCTATGCTGACGAAATCTACTTACTTTTTGAAATACAACAATATTTCATAGATTCTGTTCCGCAGAAAAACACAAAGGCACTCCATTGCCTGTCCCCGAAACTAGAAGTCTCTCGAAGCTAAACAACATGTCTTCTTCATGTTCCCAAAACATGCCAAGTGATCCGCTAGTCTTTGGGTTTTGGAAAGTTCCAAATGAGGTTTGTTCGTCGGTATGCTACGAGGCAATAAAGAGCGGATATAGAAGGTTGGATTGTGCTTGTGATTACGGAAACGAAATAGAAGTAGGGGAGGGCATTGCGAGGGCGATCGAAGATGGACTATGCAAGCGTGGAGATCTCTTCGTCACGAGTAAGCTTTGGAATACATACCACAAACCTGAGCATGTGCGGGTGGCATTCCAGCGTTCTTTAAAGGATTTGAAGCTAGAATACCTTGACGAATATTTGATTCACTTCCCGATTTCATTAGAATTTGTTCCTTTTGGAAAGAAATACCCTCCCGAGTGGATTAATCTAGATGGAAAAATGGTCGTCGTTCCGAATGACATGTGTGCGACGTGGAAAGAGATGGAGGACCTTGTGAGAGATGGAATCGCAAGGTCGATTGGCGTGAGCAACTTTTCAGTGCAACTTTTGCGTCAGATATTTAGCACGTGTGAGATTCGTCCATCCACATTGCAAATCGAAGTGCATCCCCATAACTCGCAAGAAAAACTAGTTCGTTTCGCTCACGAAAACGACATGAAAGTAACGTCATTTTCTACTCTTGGTTCAACAAGCTACGTCGAATTGTCAATGGCCTCTGATGAAGACTCTCTACTCTCGAATTGCATCATAACGGATATTGCCAGTGCGAAACAGAAAACTTCTGCTCAGGTATTGATTCGCTGGGCGCTACAAAGAAATATTTTTCCGCTGACGAAAACAGTCAGTGGAAATCGAATGAAAGAAAATCGAGATGTCTTCGATTTTTCTTTAACGTCCGATGATATGAAAAAAATCAACGATTTGAATGAGAATCGTCGATTCAATGACCCTGGAGTATTTTGTGAGAGCATGGGAACCTTTTGTCCAATCTATGAATGATTTAGAAACCTGTTTGGCCCGAACATCAAGTCAAAAAATAAAAAAAATGAATATTACAGTACTGCAATCAATTACATATGCAAAAGCTACTGGTATATCTTTAAAAATTCGAACTACAATGAAGTTGGGTAACTAGATCAAGCATAGTGTTGAACAAGAAAACATTAATGGCATCACAGCAGAGGATCACATCAAAGTACCCACTACCAGTATACAAGTAGCACGATTCTAAGTTCCATCCACTTCTTGGAACATTCATCAGGGCCTTGGTTGCTGAGCCCTTCCTACATTGCTGAAGAGGATTCTTGTACACTCTTTTTTGTTGTTGCTACCAACATAATTTTGAGTCAAAAACTTCCAAAATAGGAATGCTGACACAAAGAGCTACTAGATTTGTTTGTCAACCCACAATAGCCATTAGATGCTGTGTTGTTGAGGTACAGCAATTTGTTGGATTCCACTACTAGCTACTACTAGCTAGTTACAAATTGATTTTGTCCTGCATGACAAGAACAACAAGGACATACCAAGAACAAGAAGACCAGCACCACCAGCACCACCAGCACCACCAGCACCACCAGCACCACCAGCACCACCAGCACCACTACCCATCAGTTGAGTAATATGTTAATGATGAGAAAAGAAATACTTGTTATAGCATGGAAGTCAATTGTATGGTACATGTGCACAGGTGTGTGTGTGTGTGTGTGTGTGTGTGTGTGTGTGTGTGTGTGTGTGTGTGTGTGTGTGTGTGTGTGCGTGCATTGATGCTCACTGACAGGAACCACGTCCATGGATCATTAAAAACCGACCATCAACATACCCAAGGGCCACAACAATGTCAATAGAATTCATCATCATTTATGTAGCTCTCCATTTTGAGCTTGACAAAGATGACTTGTCTCCAGAAGATAGGCACAGAAGGGATAGGAGAACCCCAAAGAATGCAATCAGGAGATATAATTAGTCTCCATTCCTCCACTTGTTTAGTTCTGGCAACAAGTAGGCCCATTTGAACTGTTGTGGTGTAGACAATACAGTCTTCAGAGGTCTTTTTGCACTCTATGCCCCAGTATTTCACACATAGTACATGGTTGATGAAGCAACAGGCAGGATAACAAGAAGATCCTTCCACAAGAATTGAATACCAAAGGGACACCATAGGGAAGCAACTGCATTGTGTTGCCTTGGATTACCTCTGCACTGGTTCAGGACTTGTGGATAAGCAGCAAGAGGGCTATCAATGGCATTTGGACTCACATTGAAAGTGATGTACACGTGGATCAAGTTCTCAAGGTGTGGTCTCCTCTATGTCTTGCAAGACCATCCAGACACAAGAGTCAGAGTTCCTACCATAGAGGATATCTATACTTATCATATAGGCGTGGCTTGGAAATGTACAATACAGTTGTCAATTTTGGGCTATCTTTTTTGTGTAATGACTACTTTGACTAAATAAACTAAATGCCAAAGTATAAGTACTTACTTTACAGCAAGGCACATGCTGAATTTTTGAATCCCACCAGTGGTGCAACCAAAATAGTTTTGAATCTCACCAGCAGTCGTTCAACCAAAACAGTTTTGCTTGCACTTGCGTTGTAGCCCTAGTACACGTCAAATATTAATCCCATGAGTCATTACACAGTAAGAAGATAGCCAAAAATCAACGCACAGTAGGCAGAAAAACATGTAGAACATCAAGTAACAGTCAAATCACTCAAACAGCTGTATCATGAATCAAAAGCCATTTTAAAGAGGTTTTTAACCTTATGGGGGAGTTGGGGGATCCTAGTGGGATTTATAGATATATGTACAGAGCAAAGGTTGTGGTCAACTCAGCCTTTACTAACTTTCAAGACAAGAAATATCTTGTAAGAAGCTCCCAGAGGGATCCAGACATGGTTGGTGGCAATACCAGGGTGGTCCATTGAATGAGGCTACTACTACTAGAGCTGCTACTACATTGACAAAGCAACAAGCTACATCACTGAGACAGGTATCTGAGTGGGGATGAGGATGATCCAAGGCCAGTTTCCAAGGCTGAAGGTCAAATAAACCTATGATTGAGCTGAGCAAAGAGCAAAGCTAAGCAGCATTATATTGTGTTAAGTTGGATTTTGTACACAATACTTTGTGTTATTTGAATTTTTCAAACTTTCACATGGTCCATTCTTGAAGCATTGAAGTGTCAGTTGAAGTGTTGAAATGTTACTAAATTGAAATGCATAACAAGAAATTCATGTTGAATAATGAAAGAACCACAAGATTCCATACTAATAAGGAGAAGAAAAAAGCCTGGCATTTTTCATTTTAATCAATAATAAAAATATTTGTTTATGAATGTACTGAAAAAAAAGGAATGCATGTTTGAGTATTGAAAATTCAAAAATAACACAGAATACTCCTGTGTAGATAATGCAATCCTATCGTGCATTCTTGCTTAGTAAGCAACGGTCTGTCACTGTATCTAATTCACTCACAATCCACCAGCAGCAGTCAAAACAAACCAAATCAAAGTTGTTGATCAGTAATGAATAAGATTATATAAATTAAATGTAGTTAAATGTAAATGTGACAATGGGATTTGTTGACTCTTCTAATTGCAATTGGATGAAGAATCCTTGGTTCCTCTTACAATTGCTGGCTTTGGGACTGAAGTGCTGCATTGCAATGGTTACAAGGGATCCAAGAGCGCTCCCAATTGCCTGCAAATCTTCCTCATCTCTTTCTTCCCTGGATCATCTATTATCAGCTCTCTTATGCGGCTGGTGAGCAACCACTTCTTGTTCCAAGGCATCCACAATGCCATGCTTTGCAGTGGCAGTGTTGTAAGATTGGACATGGGGGGCTCTCCTTACTAGTATTGATACAGCACTTGCAGATACACTTGCACCAACAACTGCAACTGCAACAGCTGTGTCATTGCTGATACTCTGGTGGGTCTCTTCCTGCTGAGTAAGTTCTTGTGAATCTTGGGTTTCTTGTGAGGATGCTTGGTGGAGTGGTGGGGGCAGAGGCCCATCTGTGTTGTTGTTGGCATTTGCATTGTCACTGGCATTTGCATTGTTGTTTGCATGGTTGTTGCCATCATTATTCTTCCTGTTCCTATCACCACAACTACTAGCACTAGTAGTAAGAATGATGTTGCTGTTGTTGCTGCTGCGTGCTTGCTGGCACCATGTGTTCTCAATATTTGCCAAAAATACAGTTGTTTTCTGTTAGTCTCAAGCAAAATTCCATATGCACGTATAGTGTTCAATAATTCAATATCTAGGATTCTATGTGGTTACATACTTAATCCCATACACAAATTCATAGAGTAGTATGTCAATAGATTCAATATTTTCATTGTTTACGGGAATCACCCATAGAAGAGATGTTGACGCTATCCTCGTATTCACAATACGAAGAACACCCTCGAGGCTATTTTTAAAAAATCCGTCTCACCTGATCCCGTCCTTGTACGAAGCTACGTATCGAACGTACCGAACTGTACGGTATGTTGTGATTCTTTTGCGAACCAGAACGGATGTCAATTCTTAGGTTCAACGAGCTCTGAGGAATAGTGCAAACACCGACAGTACCAGGGCCATGGCTACCACCAAAGATACCGCGGATGCGACAATGGATGTTGGCTTCGAGGTCGTCGAAGAAGACTGGACCATAGTGGAGGGTGGAGAATTGAGAGGGATGAAACACGACAAAGGGGTCCTTTCGCTTAGTTCCGAAAACACCCGTGATGTCCATCGCTGGCGTAAAATGCCTTCCCTGGAAGAATACGAGTCGCTCAAGAAGTTGGATCTTCACAAGAGTCGCTATATAAAGAATTTGCACGAATCGGTTTGCCGATTGTCAAATCTAGAGGTGCTTTCTCTTGTACGCTGCGAAAAACTAATCACTCTTCCTGCTCAAATTGGAAATCTGAGCAACTTGCAAGAGCTCAATCTTACGGACGCTTCGGAACTGTCTTCTCTTCCGGAATCTCTAGGGAATCTCTCCAATTTGCGAAAGATTTCCATCGGTGGGCATCAGGGATCCGGCAATAAAGTTTTGAAGAGATTGCCATCCACATTCGGGAACTTGAAGAGTCTAGAAATATTGTGTCTCGACAAATGTAAAGAACTGGAGTCGTTGCCGCCAGACATCGGGAATCTTAAAAACCTGAAGGTAGTTCTCATGCGGTAAGTAAATATTGAAGTGAAGGACACTTCAAGTTTGTTCGTAAGTTGCTGGTTATATTGTATTCATTATGTAATAGTATTCTCACGTTTTTCTGGAAAGCGAATGCAAGGCTGTCAAAGAACTACCAAAATCCATCGGGGCCCTCTCGAACCTAGTAGAGCTATCCATAAGCAAGTGCATTGGACTTTCAAACATTCCACCTGAACTTGGTGACTGTGGGAATCTAGAGGATTTGATTATGAACAAATGCAAAAATATTACAACCCTCCCAGACAATATTTGCAATCTGAGGTCGCTTTGCATGCTTGATTTGAGAGCCTGTAAAAAGCTTATTATCCTTCCGAGTCAAATCGGGCGACTAACAAATCTGAAGTTCTTGGATCTTCGAACCTGCAAACGCCTTGAAACTCTTCCCAAATCGCTCGGGGAGTTGACGAAGCTTGAATTTCTGGACATTTCTGCTTGCGTCGACCTCACTGTCCCCAGATCGCTTGAAAAATTTAAAGACATGACGGAGGGCTGGGATGAAAACAGGGTCCAGTAAAAAGCCATGTTGGTAGAAGTAACGTTCTACATTCAATACCAAAAAAGAAGAAAGCTTTCTACGCGGTCTTCAGTTTTTTCCTTCATACTTAGTAAAGTAATATCTATGTACAGTGTTCTACTGGTGCTCATTGAACGTTATTCTTTTCGCCAATGTTAAGACAAATCATATTTGATATCTAAATAATGTTATCTATCCATTTTTTTAGCGCCCCAAGCGTCCTACTTTGTACTCAAAACTCGATTTCACCCGATTGCAAAGAAAAAATCGACTACTCCTTCTTTTCTCTCTTTCGACACAAGCCTAACACCGGAAGTCCCTTTTTCAGTAAGGCTGGATATGCCATGGTGGGACCAAGAACACCATTCACGAATAGGACTGCTGAAAGAGCTATTTTCAGACCAAGTGGGGTTTTGGAATCGACAAATACTATGTATGCACCGTATGCCTCAGAGAATGCCCCGACGGGAAACGTTAGAAGAGGAACAACCATTCGGATGGATCGACAGAAATTGTTGCCTGGAAGCATGTACATGGGATAGCGGAAAACCTCTGTGGTAGCCCAGCTGCCTAGAATAAACGGTCCCGTCCAATGGTTTGGCAATCGAACCATTGTTTCTAAGATTGTGATCAGTCGTATCGCGTGCAGCACAACGCCCAGCACAAAATTCCCCTTCAGGTTGCCCATGAAAATCCGAACGACCTCTAGGATGCAGATTCCTTCGAGCAACATAACTGGCCGCATAAGATGCGCCACGTCCCATGACGGATAAACAGATTGCAATCCATATGTAACAAATATCCACCCGAAAAACGCAACCCAATTCAATGCCACAAATATATTGTTTGCCACTGTCGCCATTGCCGTCGTCGTCATGTTCGTGGATTTTCCCCGTATTTTCCAGTATCGATTTTGATTTCTCTAGCCCGATTCGCTGATGACTCTCGACAATGCGGTGAACGATTGGGCCTAGAGCAGAGCTAATAGTGGTTACGGGATGAGGTTCAAGATTATTAACCAACTCCTCGTGATAGGAGGAGTAATCAACACCTTCGGTGACTGGGATGGAAGTACAAGTAAAGAGCGGAATTCTATACCTACGTACTGTATCTTAACACTTGTTCAAACCGAAAATATCTTCCATTAGTTTTCAGTTTTCATCATACTGCTAGCTGTGAAGCTTCTCTGTGCGCACACGTCGCTGGTTGTAAGAAATAACGATCAGAATACGTTTTAGTTTGAGGTTTACTGCTGGGAACTGGGCAACAAAATAGAGAAAAAGGATGTACGTGCGGAACGTATGTGTGCATGTGCACAGGTACGAACTACCAAGACAAGGACGACTGTCAGCAAGCGCAAGAAAAATAATGCGCGCTCACGAAGCGTGATTTAAAAACAATTTAAAAACAAAATCAGGACATCGATCTATGGCCATGAAAAGATGAAAACAACATACAGGAAAAACCGTTTCGAGGTTTCATCAATTCTCTCTGGGACAGAGTGAAGGTTGCCCGAAGACTGCCTGCTCGCATTCATATCGACGCATCATATGCTTCATCTATTAAGTTTATTTCTTATTGAAGGCCTACCTAAATTGTAGTAATGTGGGACGATCTCTTTCGGGCTGCAGCCGGCGAGGACGACATCGCTGAACCGATGGTTCCGACGAGATTGGAAGCGCAACGGAATCCAAGAAAGCACGAGGCATCCACTAGCGCGGAACGAAATCCCAAGAGAAAGAAGAAAAGAGCGAGGCACAGGAATCGTGGGAAATCTTCGCAATCGGCCCTGGAACGAGTACTCGAGTCGCGGACCGACCCGATTGGTGAGCAGATTTGGTCCAGACTTCCTGCCTGGTTGGTGCCAGGTTCTTCCTTGCGCGGTTCTGCATATTGTGGTCAATGGGATCAAGAAGCCGATTGTTCGCTGGATGCCAAATGTAAAAAATGTAAGGAGACCCTGCTGCATCATTCTGTTGAACTTTCGTCTTCGACAGAGCAAACTAGTGCCGGGGAGGTACTAACAGCATTCTCGTTGGTGCGAGATATCAGGTGCTGTTGCTCCTGTATTCTGAACGAATCCTACGGATGTAACGACCAAAACAAGTGCATAAAATCTGAGCTCGATGTGTTTGCTATTACTGCATTGAAGAAATCGGATCATCTAGACATTGTAGTGTCGTCTGTCCTTGATCCAGGAGAAGCAGATATCCTGATTGGAAAAATTGACAACATAAAAAATGCCGCAATAAAGTTGAGCAAAAAGATGAAGCACTGGAACGTGGGGAGTCAGATAAAGAATAGCAAATTCAAGCTGAGGGGCATCTTTAATGAAGTGATAAAGCTGATAATCCATTGCGACGCGGCTTACTTTCGTTTATACTATCTTCAAAATTCKGGCAATTTACCGATCGAGAAAGAGGAAGTTTACATACCCCACCCTCCCACATATTTTGGGTCGAAGAATGTGGCTTGGAATGTTTTTGACTCTACAACAGGTCTCGCAGACACAATGAGGAAGAAATATGGCCAGATCAGTGATGAGAGATGGGATATATTGATGCAAGAGTTGGGAATATCTCGATCATCACAGGAGCTAGATCCGCTCTCGTTCATGCACAAAAATCGACTTTCAGAATCTATTTTTATATTCCACAATTCGTCTTGGATTCATTCCAAAGAAACAAAACTGCACTACACGGAGTCAATGAAACAAAGATCGAAGTTTCTAGACCGAGAAAGTGCGTTTTATTCAATACACGAAACTCCGGCGCCTGACATTGTAAAGGAATGGAGAGATTCGTGTCGCGATCTACTGTGTAATTTATACGCTTACGCAACAATTTCTCCGAGAATGATCTATGATACCAAGGGAGTTCTTCGGAAAGAGGCATTCGCATGTAAAAGCCTTATAGAAATGGGTGCTGGAACTGGCTATATTGCTAATTTGTTTGTCAAAGCGGACTTTAGTGTAAAAGCATTCGATGTCGCACCCACCAATGGAGATAATGTCCAGAACAGAAATTCCGATGTCTCTAACGAATACCATGGTTCATCACCACCTTTTTGCCGCGTAGAATACGCAGATTCAAAGAGCCTTCGATTGGATACAAAAGATACCGCACTCCTTTTGTCCTACCCGCCTCCATTGTCGACTATGGCCGAAGATTCACTAAAATCTTTTGTAAAACAGGGAGGGAGAATAATCATCCATGTTGGTGAGTTTTCTGGTCTGACAGGATCATCAAAATTCGAAAGCTTCCTGGGCCGCCGATTCGATCTGAAGTATCGAACACCATGTTTGAACTGGGGTTCGGATGCGGCGGAACTCACCATCTGGATAAAATGCGACACCGAAAAGAAGTCGTTCCCGTCTTCTCTAGTGCGATGCTCATGGTGCAAGAAACCAAGTGCAACGGCGCGATACAGATTGTGTCGCCCGCTGTCGTACTGTCAATATTCTTGCTTCCGAGCCCACCAGGAGGAGAGGGGAGTGCATTTTGCTTTTACCATGATTCCTGACGCTATCAATGCAAACGATCTGACACCTCCGGGTGCATTCGAGAGAAAACCTTATTTTGAATCGCTTCCGTGCAAATGCGACTTCTAGATAACTTTTGCAAGGGGGCATTGGTGTGTAATAAGCATTTGGTTGGAATCAGAAAAGTCGAAGACTACCGCGTGTCTGCCTCATGATATTGCTTCAAGTCTGGGAAAGCCTACATTAGTTTATAGTAGTATTCACCCTATTGTACGGTCGGAGAAATTAAAGTTTATCGTTACAAACAATGGTGAATACCATTGCGTGAGACTAGAAAGCCTTTTTCACCATTCGGGTCTCCGCATCATACATTCATGCAGCTTTTTTACCTGGCGTAGTTTTGGAGAGGGTGTGATGATTCATTATTGATGGTAAAAATACTACGAAGCCAGTTAATCGTAGTAGAGTAAAAACACCTAGAGCAACAAACACTCCGTTGATACCCCAACTTTGCGGAAAGAATTGTAAGCATCCGATATACCCAATCGACGCAACAATAAGAACAGTTGATGCTAGGGTAAACTTTCCGTCCCCTACCATGATTCCCTCGCCGACGCTGACCATACCTTGAATACCTTGAGTAACAACAACAACCAAGATGGGGAAGAATGCGGCTTCACGTACTTCGACCACGGGTGTTGACCTAAGAATGAATGGTATGAGAGCCGCTTGGATGCAACTGATAGCTGTTCCTACCCCAAATCCTCTTGTCAATAAGCGTTTGATCAAAGTTTTGACGAAGACTCTTCTCTCTTGTTCCTCACATTTTGCAACAGAGCTTGGATAGAGGGTTTGGGTAGACATTCCCAAGGCCCAGATAAGGACTCCTCCGGTGAAGAAAGTTTGCATCGCTAAAGTAAAGGCAGCTGGAGCCACCCCAGTATCGTCTAGCGACTGAATCTTTCTCGCAACCATTAGATTTATGAATTGCATGGCAAAACTTCTTGCCTGCAGAGGTGTTCCCTTCAGAATTGGAGACATCTCTTTCCATGATGGAAGTCTCAACAATTTTTTCCCGGCAAAAAAACCCTTGCTCGCCATTAGTTCCATGTACAGTATAGCAGCGATGCTATCACAAACAAACGCAGAAATAGCTGATCCTAAAATTCCAAACTTGAACGTATGAATCAATAGCGGGGTCAACACCACATTAATTGCAGCAGCGATCAAAGTGATTTTAATACAGGGGTTGAAAACTGTGGAAAACATCACGATAACCCGAGGAGCAGAAATTTCCACAAGAGATAAATTTCGTTAGAGAAGAGATACCTAATTTCAGAAATCAATGAAATAGCGCCGCGAAATGACATACCAAGCATGCCGCGAAAGGCAGAAAAACAGATATATGTTACCATTTGGGGTATAAGTGAAAGACTACGTATCCTCATGTACTTCTCGGATATAGCAAGAGCCGGACTTCCGTCTGTATACAAGCGAAAAATAAAAATTTTGTTCGATGAGTATATTCAACTCTCTTTGCCAACCTACACACTCAGATCGTCACCGGCAAATCATGCCTTACTCTTTATAACGGTACCAAGAAACCGACTTGGATTTGTAAATATCGACATCGACATGATAGAGATCGCCACCAAACCAAAATAAAACGCAGTAATGATAATATTTTCCGTCTTTTCCATGTCATTACTGGCATAACTTTTTGAAACTAAGGTGGCGGTTACACTTGGCAAAAATGAAAACAATCCGAAAGAGAATTGATACACCGTGTTGGCGGCTGATTGCGCTGATACAGACAATGCATCACCAAGCTGATTCACCCAAAAGAGGTCTATGCTTGAGACAATTGGAACAATCGAAGTGAGACCAACAAGAGGCAGCGTGTTCCCCACGATCATTTTGTCCATCGCATCTAATCGATTCCAGATTTTCTGTTGCAGTAAGTTTCTACCACCAGTCATCATCCTGGCAGAACCGACGCCATCACTAGGAATCGCCTTTAACTTCGATTCACCAGAATTGGAGTCGTTGGTTTTGAGGTCGGGCGTTTCATCGTTCGCGCTCTGGGGATCGAGTCGGATATTTCCTACCCTCCATACTTGCCGATTAGTCTGACGAGATGCGGTTTCAACTTTCCTCTTTTTCGTCGGATAGTCTAAACCGTCGACGCTGACAGAAACTCCGTTAGGATACGAACAGAGAATGCAAGCGAGATATCCCAATATGTATAATACATGGTTCTTCATTTTCCCTATCGGTACTGTTCCTCGTATCTTTCAGACAAGCAAGAGGTGCAATTCCAACCAGAAAAATATTAGACAACAGTAGCTTCGAATGATCCCTCTTTTCTATTTTGTAGTCATGGACCGTCAAATGCGTTCTTTTCTGTCGTGGTTGTGTCGAAATTGAGAAGTCGAAACGAATGTGGTTGTTATTCGAGGTGTGCTGCGGATACGAACCTCAACGAAATGCTTCAATGAGCAATGAAAGAAATAATTCGTGCTTGTAGCTTTTGTCAATTTGGTGAGGTGTTTCTCGTTCTTGCATGAGCTTATTTTTCCGAATTGACGGTTTCGAAAAGTGACGCGAAGAAAAATAAATCTTGGTGAATTAGGAATCATGAGATTCATCAGTATTGGACTGACTCGACTAGATTTTGCTGTGCAGTGTAACAGCGTTCGTGGTTTTTAAAAATGCAATTTACGAGTAGTACGTACGATACGAGAACGTCTCGTAGCGTAGTATTAGTTCTGCTCGTACGCCCAGTACGAACCCTTTAGACATTCATTCCTACCAAATTTAGGCGGACATCGGAAAAAATCGAAACCAAATCTGTTAACATCACACTCAAAGATGAAGTCGACAGAATTTGAGAGAAGAACAAACACAAGAAGCAATCCATAAATTATATGAGACCTCAACAACGGGAAATATCGCCCCGATATTGTCATCATCATGGATAGCACTTCAAAAGAGGAGTCATCTTCGACGAATGCCGAAACAACAAAAGCTTCAGGCAGTCAAAGCAACGCTCAAACGCCCACGAGCAAGCCGAAAAGTAATGTGTCAAAATCTGGTACAACCCTTGACGATGCCAACGAAGAACTCTCTCAATTGATCATATCGGGTAAGATCAAGTCCGATGATGTCCGTTGCCTTAAAGCCTCTTTGAAGGAGCATGTTTCCCTGAAAGAAAAGGTAGAGAAATTGAAATCCTTATTGGGTCGTTCTGCAAAAGCCCAACGGGAGGCAAAGGTCGATTCGGAGACTGCTCAAAAACGATTGGGACAAGCAATGAAAGAGATCGAACGACTGAATAAAAAACTAGACAAACTTCAGACTCGGCCGACTCATATGGATCTTCTCATGGATTTTGAAACAAACTTCGATAAGGCTTTGCTTAGTGTTGGACAATCGGGTGGACAAGAAACTTCCGACGCTGAGCCGACAACCCAAGCTATGGAATCATCGGATCTTGATACAATGGATGATATGTTGATGCAAGAATTGGGTGAAGCAAAAAACAGAATCGAGAAGTTGGAAACTTTGAATACTGCAATGATGTCGCGTTCATCTCAGTTGGAAGAAAGTGCCAAAGTGTTGCAAAAGGAACGTGACGAGGCTCGAAATTCGAGCAAGCGACTGCAAATGGAACTTCGAATGGCAAATCTGGAAGCAGAACAAGCTAATCGGGCCATGATAGATAAGGTAGCATCTCTAGAAGAAATGCAAATGGAGATCGACTTGGTAACAAAAGCAAACGCGAAGGCAAACGTAAGAGCTGCGAAGGGGGAAGAGGCCGCCAACTCACTTAAGTCAGACAAAAATCACATTCAACAACTTGAATCTCAGGTACAAGCCTTGAAAGAATGGGCCCTGGCGAGCGCCGAAGCGAAACAACTTATGCATGAACGCTGCAGAATTCTTGAAGGGAAATTAAAACTACAACAAGGAAAAAATGTTGGGAATGAGAAAAGCAACGCTGAAAAACTCTTGTTTACAAAAACAGGCTCAATGGTCATCGGCGCTGGTGCCAACCACCCTGTTCATCTTTCGCTTGGGGAGCACGCCACGACTGTGGATTCCCGTTTTGTCATTCTACGATGGAAATTTGATTCCTCGCCTTCGGATATGACCGTCGACTTCAATATAATGAAAGGCACGTGTACAACGTCGTCGGAATATGCAAAGGCAGATTATCTTATCAAAGGTAGAATGATTCAGGGAGGAGCTGGCGGCGAAACTGAAGGCGCTTTTAACACTGATTCGGCGTGTACTATTCTATGGTCGAATGCAAAATCCTGGATTCGACCGGTGACGGTAAAATATTCGATTGGTGTTGTTGCTCTCAAGTAGCGCAATTTGTAAAGACAAAGTTTTTGAAATTGAAACTTTGATTAACTCGTTGACAATTTTTAGTATTATCACTACAACATAATTTTGAACTTTAATTGAGTCGATGGATTACTCCATCTCGCCTCTGGCAGCCTTCGATCGATCCTTTGTCCAGGAAGTACCTCCGACCGAACTGATGCAAGGAGCTTGGCCAATGTATGGAAAGTCTTCTACACGGACGGCGTCCAAGCAAAATTGGGCAACATCAGCGCGGGGAATCGATCCAGCTTCGCCGTCGATAACATTGATGACACCCGTAGGTGCGTCCACTGTCAAGCCTCCGGGACGGACAATGCAGTATTCGAGGCCGGAATTCATGGTTGCTGCCTCCTGATTATTTTTGTCCAAAAAGATCTTCTTCATAGCAGTCCACATCAAGACTTTGAAGAAAAATGGTGCCTGATTCTCGGAGTCTCCGGCGCCGATACTTGTCACCACGGCAACTCTCTTGACACCCTTTTCCTTCATAGCAGCGATAATGTTATTCGTTCCATCCGTAAGCATGGTTTCACCAACCTCGGATGTCTTTCCACCAAGAGCTACGATGACACCGTCCACATCGCCTTCGAAAACCTTGTCGACGTCACTTTTCTTGGTGACATCCCCAGCAATCATTGTCAGATTCTCGTTCGTCAGTGGATTGCCAGCGCTATCTCCTCCGCTGCCTGCGGGAACCTTTAGGTTTGAGGGGTTTCGTGTCAAACCGATAACTTTGTCGCCTTCGTTAAGAGCTTGAAAGACTGCTTCGGATCCGGTCAACCCGGATGCACCAAAGACGGCAATGGTTTTCATGCAAAGAGCAGTTTCACTTGCTCGAGCACACAGATTGTCGGCCATCAATTGCCCACGACCGGCACCAATGAAAGTGGATCGTTGGAATGCATCGGTGGTCGATAGACCTGCAAGTGCAGCGAAAGGTAGGAAGGAAAACTTCATTTTGCTTCGAGATGACTGGGTTGAGTTGTGAAACGAGAATTGTGAAAGTTGCAGTTCTCGAAACTGACATCGCAAGCTATGAATCGTATTGGTTCATCTGTTCAGCTGGAACGAAAAAAACGACGCAACAGGGCGAGTCAGTTTGGTACCAGCCATTAGTGTACTGTAAACTGCCGTACAGTAGACAGGAGACAAGAAAAGATCTTTTTCATAGAGCAAACAAGGTACGGTACTTGGGTACCGTATGGTGTACCGATAGGAGTCAGCCATCAGTCATCACTCATCACTCACATCAAATAAGTTCCATACGGTACCTGGTACGTACCGGCACGTACCGTACGTACGGACCACTTACACGGAACAATTCATACTCGTACGAACCGGTACCGTATGCAATACAGTATGCAATTACTGTACTGTGTAGTGTTATGAAGTACGGTACATTCAGTTATGGACTATGATTACAGTGTGGATACTATCAAAAGTTCGAATCCAGTTGCGAAGTACTGTGGCGTACGTAGGACGGAGCAGAACTTGTTATTTTACGAGAAGTCAATTAGACCTTTTGAGTGAAGATTCCCGAGTCATAAGCAATGGAAAGATGTTTGATTCATTCGATTCCAAATTTCAGCCAATATGCTTTCGAAAACTCGTCTACGTGGAAGGCCCGCAGGAACGTATTATTATTTCAAGGAAAAAATAGTAATCTGTGGTACGAACTAGTCTTACAGGTACGTTTATGATAGCCATGGAAAACAAGAGAAAAGTCGATTTCCGTAGTCGTACTGTACTGCATGCAATGGTTCATTATCATCATCATCATTTCAGCTATCATCTCTCCCCTTCAAAAATTCAAGTTGAGGTTCATCCCGAAAAACTTGTTCCACATTGAGAGATATTTGAGAGGGACTTTATCCGAACATGAAAGGTGCCTTTTGGAATGGTAAAAGGACCGGACTGGCCCTGGTTTTGGCTCTGGGTGTTTTGTCGGTGTCGTGCAGTAGCGCGTCTCCGGCCACTGCCGCTATGTTTGGTGTGGTTTCTCCGAAAGAAATTTCCAACCACGCTCTATTTGACATCAGAGGAGGGGCCAAAAAGAAGAAGTCGAGAACGGGGTCGCTGTCAAAGACGGTCACGGGAAAGAAAAAAGTTGGGGCAAAGAAGGCAACTGAAAAAAAGTCCGAGTCGGTCAATAATGCTCTTGGCGACTGGTACAAAGGGATTCCTCGCTTCACAAAACTTTACGTAAACATGATTTTTCTGTGCACTTTTGTGGGCCTCATACTCGGAGAAGAAAGATCCCAGGCCATTCTCGCGCTTGATCCAATGAGATTGATGTATGGCTTGGAACTCTGGAGACCGTTTACTGCAGCATCCTTCTTGGGGAAACCGTCGATATCATGGCTCATGAGTGGCTATTATCTTTACGAATATGGAGCCAGCCTGGAAAAAGCATATGGTCCCGCTGAGTACATTGTGTTTTTGCTCACTCAGATTTCCCTCCTGACTGTTTTCTCGGCCATGTTGGGAATTCCATTCTTCACGCAATCTGTCATCACCGGAATGCTTCATGTCCTAAGCCGGGCCATGCCCCACCAAAAGGTGAAGTGGCTCGTCATCACCGTGCCTTACTGGACTCTCCCATACGGACTGATGGTGAGCGACGTTCTTCAGTCTCAGGGATCGATATCAGCAGCGGTTCCTCATATTTTGGGAATTTTGGTTGGTCACTTCTACCAATTCAACCGATTCGTCTGGCCAAAAACTGGAGGTGAAGATTGGCTCCGAGCCCCTGACTTTTTGGTGGACAAACTCGATCCAGACGCAGCGGTAAAGAATGCCGCGAAAGAATCCATCAACAAGGCCCTCTCGAAACGAAAGCGTGGAAAGGGCAAGAAGCTGGGTTCGGCTTCTGCATAGAACCGTGGTGCGAGTAGATACGGCTTTCGGTAGAATTAATTTACATATCTTTATTTATTTTGATCCGTAGCGTTTATTTTATGGAATAATCAGAATTCGAGTCCTGGAGAAGGAAACTTCTTGACCTTTATCCTCAGTGAGAGCATTACGCTGGACTCTCGTCCCTTATCTGTCAGCATCATGTCTTCAAACGATAGAAAAGTACCATCCAACTCAAAGACCATGTCGTTGAAAAATTTGGAAGTAGTCAAAGCAAGTGATTTTTCCATGGCATCGACGTCAACATCCCTTTCATCTGTTCCCCTGGATTCGACAAGAGTAGCATCTATCTTCGCTTTTTCCGCACCTCGTGTGTTTCTTTGCAGCTCAAATTTCCATTCTGAACCAGCATAAGTCCCGTAAAATATTATCAGCCCCGTTGAAGGGTTGATAGAGACGTTTTCTTTTTGAAATACTAGTCTACTATTGCTTCTGTCGCTGTTCACGGGTGGACTCGGTGGTTTCATTAATGGGTGCGTAATGAAGTTACCGAAGTCTGTAGCGGAGAGAGCAACCATGGCTTGTCCCTCCGCTGCTTTGTTTGAAAATGTGTTGTGCAATGTACATATAAAGAGCGAAAAATGTATTAGCTTGTATTCTCGTCTACATAGAGTATGACTCATGTAGCGTGGCAAAACAAAACAATCCAACTGTAGCAGGAACCATAATTTCGAAACGGAACGCACCTGGGGTGGTTAACACCAGCTTTTGATTCGTGACTACCCTCCCCATATCAAGGGTGCATTCATTCACGGTTGCTTCGATTGCTCTGCAGGTCAGGCCAAGGGGACTCTGCCACCCGCGCCCCCTGACTGTTACGGGACCAACCCGACCAAACAACAGATTGTTTGATTCTGCCGTCAAATCACAGGAGACGTGCGTCTGATCCACCAGCCTTTTTTTCAGTGCCATGCATGCCAATGTCGATATCAGTGTCGAAGTAACACTGGATGACGAGGACGAGGGTACTCTATTAGTGGTGGCAGTGCCGCTCGAAAAGGGTATCTTTTGTTGCAGGGTTTTTCCGCGCGAATTCTTTAGAGGAGTCCTCGAGGCTACCATAGATAGCTGCAAACCAAATGTTTCGTGGATCGATGCAATCGATGCGATGAGAAGACAGACGACATAGATGGAATTCATTGTTTCGGTTATGGTAATCCCGTTCGTTTTGGTCAGACTCCGAATCTCCGAAATGCTGCGTATTGTTAACTGTTGTTCCGTTTCGTAACGTTCTTCACACGAATTTATGATCTATTTTAAGAAGACTTGATTGTGATTGTACAAAAGAAAGATTTACTGGCAGGATCAGATAAGAAAGATTACCAGAATCTTAGACCTTGGTGTTCTTTACTTCGATGTTCTCGAGCTGAAGGAGAAGAAGATGGACAAGTGTTTATGAATGCGAAAAGCGTTCTCGTATGATTCCAGAACTCGTGCCTCCTGCCGCGACAAAACTAATTTTTATCAGTGAGTTCTACTATCAGATGCTACGTTACAACTGTTGGACCACGAGTACGCACCAAAATCGCTGACTATCATTCTCGTCTGATTCATGCGTCGGTTGTTTTCGGTAAATAGGGCCATCAGAGAACAGTCGGGTGACCCATCAAAAATTCCTTCTTCAACCCGTGGGATATGCATTTGATTCGGGGGCATTCTATTTTTTGTTCTTGTCGCACCATAATTTGTACGACGCATTACGTAAGTTGTATTTTTATTGATTCGGGGTGTTTCATCAAATTTCGGTTCTTGAGAACATTTAGGGGGAGAAGGAGTTCTCCTAACCCCAATCTGCCCTGTAAAATCTTTTGTTCCGATGGCCCGACCGAGGAACAAATTACACATCAAGAAACGATCACTATCGAAGAAGAATAGTGAAGTAGTACAGGTACTACCAAAAAATACAGTAGGAACACGTACTGAATTATTCTTCTGAACGAAAAATACCGCATGGATCTGAAACATGCTCCATTATTTCGTGCAGCGAAACCCTGGCTGTTTTTATTCCTTTGCTGTCCCTTGGAAAAGTGACTAATCACGAAGGTATTCGTAGCGGATAACAATTCATGCCGACAAGGAATCTTGGTTTGTTTCAAGGCATCTCTCGCAGAAACTTTGATTCAAGTCGTTCCCCAAGAAGAAATTTCATATTTTCCATCGGTCTATCATCTAACATATTAGTTTAGACCAACCAATCCGACCAGATCTACCATGACGCCGCTCTCAAAAGAGGGAAGCGAAGCCCCCGACTTGCCGTTACATGCCGATGAAAAATCGGCTTCGACCCCCAGTCCCAGCGCCGAACGCCTCATACGTGTACTAGAACCAGAGAAACAGGTACGTTTTGTAGAAACCATTGCGGTGCACGGCCATTTTTCTCTGACGGCAATCGCCAATAAAAATAGATTCTTGCAACTACAACTGGGCACGGTTACGAAAGCAACGAGGCAGCCTCGATTGCAAACAAGATCCTAATTGATTTCCGTCATATACTTTCTCATTTTGTCGTGACAACGTATAAAAAGGATGGCAGTACGGAATACAAGCGACAGCTCCTACACTGCTCTCCCACTCGGCTCGAAAAACTGAAGACCCAAATGTCTTTCCGTCTAGATGAGGGAAATGGCATATGTCATTATCAGATCGGGGTGGAGGACAACGGATGTCATTCTTTGATAGATTACCATGCGTGCGCTGAGACGGCTAAATTGTTGGAACACCTGGCACGCAGTCTCAACGCGGTTGTTTTGGAACGGAAAATGATCCAGAACGAAGTCTCGCCATCAGTAGATCACATCTCTTTTGAAAGAATGAAAGATGCAGGTATCATCGAAGTTCTGGAAGATTCGTTGCTTGGAGACGGAACGGAACAATTGTTTGAGGATCAGCAGATGGCCGAAGACCATTCTCGAGAACCCCAGGAAAACCAACCCATCTTAAACAAGGCAAAAGGTGCTCTGACCAGATGCGAGTTGACCATTCAGAGAGTTGAGACTCATTTATTAGACCCATCACCGGTTTCGAAGGCCCAAAATAAGAAAAATCAGGCAAATGAAAAGTCAACACCGGAAGAGGAGAACTTATCGGTCAATGAAACTCTTTCAAGTCGAAATGTTCGGATCGCAGTTGTTGGTAACGTGGATGCAGGCAAGAGTACTATGATTGGAACGCTGACATCGTCTTTACTAGATGATGGTCGTGGGAGTAGCCGCACATCGATCATGAAACATCGCCACGAAATTGAGAGTGGGCGAACATCTACAGCTTCTACCCATTTGATGGGGTTTAGATCAACTGGAGAAGCAGTCGCCGGAAGAGATTCAGTGAGGGCAACTCGACGAAAGAGCGAGGATGAAGTCGCAAGGGAATCCTACCGCGTCGTAACTCTGATGGATTTAGCGGGTCACGAAAAGTATCTAAAAACTACGTAAGTAAGGCAATATACCCGAGAGACATTCGCAACCTCTCGAATCTTTTATTCCACAAGATACTGACAGAAGTTTTTCTTTGAATTCACATAGCATTCATGGTGTAGCATCTGGAATGGCAGATTATGCTCTCATTCTGGTCAATAGTCGGCATCCACCTACACACATGACACACCACCATCTCAATTTATGTGTGAGCTTTGGGATCCATGTTATCATTGTTTTCACCAAAGTTGATGGCTGTCCAGAACACGCCTTCAAAACTTCTAAAGCAGAGGTTTCAAAACTATTGAAACGCCCTGACATCAATAAGCGCCCGTTCGATATTCGGAGCGAGGAAGATATTGCGACTTGCATGGGAAAACTTGGAACCTTAGCACCAATGATTTCTACATCGTGTGTAACTGGGGAAGGCATCGACCTGTTGAAAAAAATGTTGTTTGAGCTCCCGAAGCGTCGACGGCATGAGAAAAAGCAGAATCGTCCATTTGAGTTTCTTGTCGAAGACATCTTTAATGTTCCTGGGGTAGGGAGCGTGGTGTCCGGATTTGTAAATGCTGGGCAACTTACTACTGGTTCCAATGCTCATGTTTATGTCGGACCTACAGATGATGGCTCATTTATGAAGACCATTGCGAAATCAGCCCAGATTGCTAGAATTAATACCACGCATGTGACGTCAGGACAATCTGCATGTCTTGCACTTGCACTAAGCAAAGATATGAGAAAAAAACTTAGACGTGGCATGGTAGTGCTGAAGGAAGCTCCAACGTCTACGAGAGAGTTTGAAGCAGAGATTTGCGTTTTGAAGGGAGAAGGTACAACTATCAGAAGGTCATACCAGGCTTTCGTTCATATTTTAAATGTTCGGCAGAGTGCTTATGCAAAGAAGATTGAAATTGTTAATACTAACGCAATGGGGCTAGCATCTACACATACGGCATTGTATGGAGAGGAGAACGAGATAGTTTTAAGACCGGGGTGTAGGGCAAAAGTCCGATTTCAATTTGCACGACGACCTGTAAGTTTGAGCTTCCTGAACTGATTGGGAGTAAATGCATGTCAATTGTTTTCTGACATTTAATTCTGCTCTGAAAATGGACTACAGGAATATGTCCGACCTGGAATGAGGATGTTGTTCCGAGATGGTCGAGTTCGCGGGGTCGGACTTGTCACCAGTATTCCAACTCTTCAGCCTGCTCATTAATACGTATCATTTTTTGTGTCTACTATGTCATAATTTTTAAAGATAAATTTGGTTGTTCTGTTTGGTAAACTTTCTACTAGTACCTTTGATTAAGAAGTTTCATAAATTGATACGGTAAAGATTACTGATCTTATTTGAATAATACTTCCTCCATTCCTAAATCAGTGTACCTATGACCCTTTTGCTGTTCTGGGATGAGTGTCCTAAAGTTATTAACACTCATAAACTGTTTTATTTAACCCCCAATAAAAAAAAATTAAATATGAATGTGCACAAGACGTAGAATCGGTGCCATAGAAAAAATGAACATACAAGAAATTTCTTTTCAAGGTTTCTAACCTTGTTTTTGGTGTTCCATTGCAACTTCACTTTTGTTCTGGTGGAGAGTTAGTACTTTTCCTCCAAATTTGTTAAGGGTTTAAGAATTTCAATACTATTCTGAAACAATAGGGCCTGGGGATGCAACAAAGAATGAAACTACTAAGTTGGTATGTGAAATGCTGTTAAATTGTGTGTAATATAAATATGAAATTGATATAGTTCTAAGTACTTATGAATATTCATTGAAAGGAATCCTAGTAGTAGTAGTATTCTTAGACTACTACTACTACATACTACTACTACTAGTAGTAATAGGAGTAGTCATCAGCAGTAATTACTTTTGTTCATACCATAGAGTTATGTTGGCTAGTAAGAAGAATAAACTTCTAGTACTACTACTAGTACTTCAAACATTAGTAGCTCTGAATTTTGATGCTTTTGGTGATATAAAATATTAGTGAACCACCAACAAGATTCATTGCTAGTACTACTAAAACTTTTCTTTCTAACAAATACTACCAAAAGCTGACTCATCAGCAATAAAACCAATTCTTCCGCTTTGGTGTGGTATTGAAAACTGAGAAAGAACAAGACAGTGACAAGTTTTTTTAGTAAAAAGGAGGCAATCAATTGCATTGAATATCATCTGTACTTCAGGAGGGATATTAATGTACTTCTACTACTTCTAGTTACTACTACTAGCACTACTAGTAATGTCCCTCACTCTGTCTTGTTCTTACAGCTACAAGTACTAGTAGTACCACTACTAGTAGTACTAGTACTATATTCTTCTTCTTGCTGCTCCTGCATGAAGAAACAGCACATCCTCCTCCTCACACCACCACCACCAGCAGCAGAAGAAGAACAAGAACAAGAAGGCAACAACAACAACAAGAACAACAAAAATGTAGGTGCTGTTAGTATTATTACTACTAGTAGTAGTAGTAGTAGTAGTAGTAGTAGTAG
>CAACVS010000137.1:285502-303083 GCA_900660405.1 Pseudo-nitzschia multistriata
AGCAGGAGCAGTAGCAGTAGCAGTAGCAGTAGCAGTAGCAGTAGCAGTAGCAGTAGCAGTAGCAGTAGCAGTAGCAGTAGCAGTAGCAGTAGCACCAGTATTTCTAGTAGTATTGGTATCAAGAAATTAGTTTTAGTACTAGTACAGTACAGTACTGCTACTGCTGCTACTACTACAACTACTACTACTACTACTACTACTTCTACTTCTACCATCGTAAAAGCATCATCTTCAGTATGATCAAAAAGAAGCCTTTTGACTTGTTCTGGAACCATGTCGATTTCGATGTTTTTGGAAAAATTTAAATTCTCTGGTCCCCTTTTTTCATTATGTGATCGGTTTTGATCACAAAAAAATGTGATCAGAAATGATCACAAAATTGATGAATTTCTTGATCACATTTTTTTGTGATCAGTTTTGATCATATTTTTTCCCAACAGATTCTTAGAATTAATATGTACTTTATTCTTAGTACATTAATATTTCAATTCAATTTATATCATATTAATATATTAGAATATATAATGCCATTTATGGTCATATTAGTAGCACGTCACGTTAATTCTTAATAAGGCATACTATTACTATACAGGACTGGTGCTGGTGGTGGTGTGGTAGTACTATTAGTAGTAGTAGTAGTACTAGTAGTACTACAAACGTGAAAAATTACTGTTATTATTTATATGAGGATATTAAAATCTTATATAAAAACGGGACTATTTCAAAATGTACACAAATTAGTTCAAATTAGTGATCAAGATTGATCACAAAAAACTGATCATAAATTTGTTAATTCTGATCACATTTTTTTGTGATCAAGACTGATCACAATTTTCGGTACAAAGAGGGGGACCTGAGAATCTATTTTTTTCCAAAAAATTGAAATCGACATGGTTCCTGGCTCCTTGCCGTATCCTGAGTTTAGTCGTGGTGGTAAGAACAAGTAGTAACGGAATCTTCCGATGGGTGTCGTGGTAAACTATTTTATTCATAACTCGCCATTACAGAACGTAAATTTTTGTGGGGCGCAGTTCGTACTCAACTGTACACAACCTCGTACGTTATCGCGGCACAATCTTTTTCCGTTTCTCTGAAAAACCAGAAGTGTATGACGTCATTAATCGATTTCCACACGCAGAACGCGTGTGAACGTTACAAAACAGTCCAATCACAAGTCTTCGTGACTGGCTGTCTCGGAAATTGAATTCGAAAATCTGTCTGTTCTACTGCATCTTAAAATGCTCAACACGAAGCGGCAGCAAATGCGTGTTTGAATTCCAGATCGTTTTTCATGGGGGGTACGTGTATTTGCATCCAGCTAACGGTGTGATTAGCTTGCTTCGCAAGGATTCAGAAACAATCTTGCCGTTTTCTTGCCTTCTGCGTGTCACACACGGTTTCCCATCACAGCACAATTTCAATTTTAAATTTATTCAAATTTCGAGCGTCGAAACCATGGCCATAATCAAATTGAGTTCGCCTTTGTTTGCTATTGTAGCTTCCGCATTAATCAGTAATGTAGCAGCTTTCACGCCGGCTTTCACCCCGGCTATTCTTCCGACGGGATCGCGGGGATCGTTCACCGCCGTTAGAATGGCCGAAGAAGACCTTGACGGAGCGCAGGTTACGAGTGCACGAAAAGAACTTAAATTCGATGACAAAACGGGACGATTCTTTGAAACTGATATTGACCTCGAAGAATGCATTCCCGAGGAGGAATTTTGCACCATTGACGAAGATACTGGCAGCAAAATTCGTCTCACTGTTGCCGAGAAAGAACGTATTTTCCTCGACGCATTGCAGGTATGTGCACTGTGAATGAACTTTTGTCGTAAAGTACGCCTATCTGTCGATTGGACTTTTTTATCGTAGTGTTTTAATTCAATGTTGGAAAAATCAAATTTCATCTGACAGATCGAAACTCGTGTCGTTTCCATTGTACCAACAGTCGTACTATGCCACTGGGAGACAGCTCCTCTCAGACGAAGACTTTGACTTGTTGAAGGAAGATCTCCAATGGAATGGGTCAGATGTCGTAGTTGTTAACAGGCAGGAGACGGCTTACCTCGCGGCTATGGAAGCCTACCTGAAGGGGCAACCCATCATGGATGATGCCGAGTTCGACAAATTGAAAGAGGAGCTCAAAGAGAGTGGGTCCAAATTTGCCGTTGACACCGAACCTAAGTGCTACATCGATAGCGGTGTTTGCAAGGTGACACTCCAAGAGGATAAATTCCGTTCCAATTTGCTATACCTCCCTGCAGGTTTGACTCTGTCTGTTGTATGGTTGGGACTTGCGTTTGAACTCATAGAGCCATTCATCCGAGTGAACCCCATTATTTTGTTCGCGCTTGGACTTCCTCTCATTGTCGATGGATCGAAGAAAATCACAGAGGAACTCATTTTCACGGACAAATTAATTGCGTACGGACCTTGTCCGTCCTGTGAGTACGAGAACCGTATATACTTTGGGGACATCCTCGGGGTGGAAGGATTTGGTGACGAAGGTAGCGTCAAGTGCCCAAATTGCAAGACTGTCTTTACTGTGCAGAGAAAGACCCTCCGCGCCTCAACGTTGCCCAAATAAGTGATGGGCTATTCTTCTCAGAGATTACCCTCAGGACCGGTACCTGGACCGAGGCAACGAAACTGTAAACTGGTGCAATGCTATGCTGAAGCATATGAAAGTTAGTCGATAACAACAGCTACTATAGAACAAGTAAAAACTTGACATCATTGCGAATGGGAGCCTAGAAAGCAAAAAACGCCTGCCAGGAATACCGTGCACACCTCTACAACTTTACGTTTTGTCGATTAATCATGTACTCAATAACGTGAACGTCAGTCGACAGTGACTGACTGTCACTATTAGTAAAAGCCATGCCCATATCGACTCTCCCATCAACAATTGCTCACTATGAGTGTGAAAATATACTATTCTGAGCATGTCGAATAATGCTGTGCTGAAGCATATGAAAGTTAGGCGCTTACGACGCTGATACAACAAACGGATGGTGTGTTTGAGAAAGAAACTTTCAAAACCTGTATCTTGACAGTTCCACGTTTGGCAACTGAACTCGTTCCGTCTCATGGTGTTGAATTTGCATCTAAGCTCTTCATGCCAACGTTTTTTAACCATTGGGAAGGCATTACAGAGGAGACAATGTATCTAAATTTACCGTTATTACTGTGTTAGATCAGTGTTTGCAATGATTGATTCGCAGTAAATCATAGAGTTTAAAGAACGATGATACTGAAAATAAGGTACAATATTATTGCATGCTGTGATTATTCCAGTTTTATTTCGACAAAATTCCTCTTTCATGAATAAATTACAAGGAAGAGCAGCACTATCATGATCAAGGTAAGAATAAGAATTGTCCGCAATTGCCATCTATCTTTTGTCCCCATGAATTTGGCCATCTTTCCCATAACCAAACCCAATTCTTCTTCGGCGTTCGTCATGTCCTGATCTAAATCGTCAAGCATTCTATTTTGGTGACCGATCTCTTCACCAATGTGCTCTGCTAATTCACCGACCCTAGTGACTGCCTCACCAAGCTCGTCCAAGGTTTCGTCCTGTTCTTGGATCAGCATTGAGCTTTGTGCTTGGTTGTCCATCACAAAGTTTGTATTTTGCCGTTCTATATCAGTTCTGGCTCCCAGCAATCCGTCGCCAGATGCTTTGATTGCCTTCTGTCGTTCGTCTCCGAGTACTTTTCTCTTCACCACATCGGAGCTCATTTCATCCTTTGCATGCTGAATTCTGCTCCGACTTGTTTCCACCAATGACCTTCGATCAAACAAGTGTGAATCATCAATGTGAGGAAACTTACCCCGATCGTTCTCCACGGCTTGTACCGTTGCCTGTACGTCCCTGAGGGTCGACTCCGCACTTTTCAGGTGGCGTTTTAACTGTTTCTTCGAGTCTTTGTATTCTTGGGAGCTAATAGCAGTATTCTATCAAAATAAAAGCGAAGAAGTGCAGAGTGAGTCAAAAGTGAATATGTGCGCGATTTGTTTTCAAATGAATACGTGTCTCATGAACAGCAGTATAACATACGGTTTCGTGGACTATCCTGAGAAAATCTGCCAAAAATTCGTCCACCGCCTCGAGCTTATTCTGTAGATCGCTTCGAAATACAAAATAAGGATCAGACGAAGCCCCTCCGAAGGATACGTCGCTAGCACCGGTAAGGGGTTCCGATAGCTCCGAGTTGATTCGCTTTTTTGCGGTAAATCTCCGATGACTGCTTGCCAGAGAGACACTGTCGCTGTCTTTCATCCGTGACGAGGTGTCGCTGCTGTCGCTCACTGTGGTATATCGCTTCATCTTGGCTTTCGTTGTTAGCGACCGTGTGTTTTTATTTCACCAAAAGTGTGAATGGAAATGGAAGACTTCGGGAACGAAATATCTCGTCTCGATCAAAAAGCCTCTGGGCGTGGCTGGGACTTCGATGTCTCAATTCGAAGCAGGAAATAGAAAACTGCGTTTGCTGTTGCTACGAGATGACCAGAATGATTGGTTTGTGTGTTTAACCTTTCGAGAGTCAGAGTATCTCTATCTGAAAAGTATGCTTCTGGAGATTCAAATAAGTGTCTTGGGAGAGGTGCTGTAGTAGAAGAAGTCTTGGTCAACCGTTACAATTTTCGCCGAAACAGTTGGATTTTTCTTCAGTAGAGCTCAGTTCCTCTTAACTTTTTCCCGTCTCCGCCTCAAATCGTGTATTTTTGGATTGGAATTTTTTTGGAGTTTCCATGATTTTCACCTGTGTAGTAGACTGCAGTACAAATCCTACACAAAATAAGACTGAAATAACAAAAAAAGTTTTAAACAATTACTTTGTATAAAACACCTTTTCTGCGCATTCATTTCTCTCCTCGTAATATCTAAGCAAGAAAATTTAAAACACTCAAACCAGAATATAAACTATCACCCAAACCATCATATTTACCTACATAAAATAATCATATCACCACCACAATCGTCGATGATGATGATGATTCTTTTTCTGGTGATGGTGGTTCTTGGCAATTTTTGTTCATAGTACTACTATGGTCATACTACTAGTGATGCAGACCTATCTGACAACAGTGGTGGTGGCATGCACCCTCACAGTAGGAGCCGCTCCCAAGATGACAGCAGTGTTTTCAGTGGTGATACTACTACTAGTAACAGTTCTCTTGGAACAAGTCTTTCTGGCGATGCCCCTTACTACTACTACTAGTAGTACTACTACAATAATGCTCCCTTTGACAACAAAATTGAAGAACTCCTCCTTGACTGTGACTACTCTGATTCATCTGATCTGGAGCAGGATGAATTGGAACATCTTTTCCAGGACTCCTCAGTTCTCATGAGTCCCACTAAAATTCTTCCTGCTGGTACACACATCATGTCTTTACTAGTACTAGAAGATGAAAAAGCACACAACAATGACCAGCATGAAGAAGAATGCAACAGCAATGTCACTCAGCATCATCAATCTCCTTGTGTCAGGATCACAAGTCCACCCAAGGGGAGAGGAGATCAGCTCTGTATAGGAGTACTAGAACTAGTACTAGTACGTCACATCATAGTAGTAGTTCTGCTGGAAGTATGATTCATGATTATCTCCAACAATGAAGAGTTGTTTGGTGGGTTTCATTTGAGGATGTTGTGACTGGTAACAGTCAAATACTGTGAATAAAGCTTGCATTAGTGTCATGGTGACATGGAATGGCAAGAAGTTGTTGGGTGATGATGCAGAGGAGTGGTCTCCTCCCCCATCTACCCAGTATCCATCACTTGGAGGAGGTGCAACCCCAGGTCCCACCTACTATGCTGTAAGGAATACATTGAATGGCTGCACTATTAATGAGGTGGAAGGGTTGGTGCATTTGTTCTTGTTCTTGTTTGATGAAAAAATCCTTCAACTGATAGCAAATGATCCCAACCAGACTGGAAAGCTCCATATGATGAAGGTTCTGAGGCAGAGTGGATGCCAAAGACTTCAAAGAATGGAAAATACCACCCTTGTGATTGTGGGATTTGTTTCTTGTTCTGTGTGAACAAAATTACCAGAACCACCACCTTTGCTCATGGAAGGGTAACTTCAAAGCCACAGGAAGAAATATGCACCAGTGACAAGTATGAAGGAGTGAAGACGAACTATTGTGCTGTCTGTGTAGAAGAAGCAAAGCATAGGTATCCTAACTCATCAGTGAGGAGATTGAGGAAGTTTCCGTGGATTAGTAGTATGAAAATGTCAAGGAATGGTTGTAGAAGTTGCAATTTTGCTGTATGCAAAGAGCATTGGAGTAACTTCAACGAGGACATTAAATTGAAGCAAAACTGCAGTACTCATTTCTGCACAGCCTATGCTGCTAACATTCAGAATGTTAAATTAACATTCCCAATACCTCAACAATTAACATAATTTCAATTGTTATTTTACACATAGTAGTAATTTTTTAGAATAAATCGTTTCCTGTATACCCTGCAAAACAAGGAGAAACAAAGAGAATTTTTCTCCTTGTTGAAAGGGCAATATTCTCATTGTTTCTTGTTGTTGTTGTTGTAACAAAGAGAATAGTATTGCCTCTCCCTCTTTATCTTTGTCGTTTCCTGTTGTTTAAATAAGGATAAACACAGAGAATATTGCCTGGGCATGTGATGGTTTGCATTCTTCTTGTTTCTCTTTGTTTAAGCAGAGGAGTTAGCTAATATAATCTGGGCATTATTCTCTTTGTTCATAGTACTACAGACCCATGATGAAATGGTGGGGGCAGTTCCTGTTCATACAAAGAGAATGTTGCCCAAGTAATATGGTCTTTGTTTCTTTATGTTTAGACAAGTACTGGTGCTACTAGGAGGATAAAATAAGGAGGAAAATGACTAAGAAGAAGTCTTCTCATCCTCCTGATTTCTTTTGAGAACATGCAAATAGTACTAGTACTACTAGTATTTCTTGCTGATGGTGCTGTACAGGCAGTGAATATATACCACCAGCTAGCATTATCCTTATTGAGAGGAGCGTCAACACATAAATCCTGTGAGTTTGCTAATAAGCACCACATAGGAATTCTGTACTGCTAGGAATAATACTACTAATAGTAGTAGTATCAGTAAGTAGTGGTACTTCTACTACTAGATATGCCTAGACTTGTGTATAGCAACTACTAGTAGTAGTACTTCTCCAGCCTTCTGTTACTATTAGTGGTTGCTACCCATATTCCCGCTTCGATCTGTTCTAGAACTTCACATCTTTGGAATCTTTTCCCCCCAATAATTCTCCGTGGGATCTATTCAAATACTGAAAACATTCTGAAAAATAAGGTTGGAAACATTTGACAAAGTTTCCAAAACTTCAAAGAGGCATGTTAACAACGGATAAAATGTTCTCAGTTGGAACCTACTTGCACCTTTTCAAGGAGAAACTGATTCCATGACAGGCATGAACTCGTTTAGGTGCCAACTTAAGCAAGGGTATCCGTGCTACATTCGACTATCAATCTGGATTGTTGGGTGACGGAAGAGTTTGTCAATCTGAATCGGCCTTTACACACGCGAAATTATCGATGACCACGCCAACGTTACTAAGTATCAAGAACGGCTTCCACAACAGCGCTTAAGCATCATCCTTTAATATCATCTTTTAACGTTATCACCGTTTGTGTCAGACATCTGACCCGAAGAACATTCTTAGAAAGCTACCGAACGTTGCGAGCATTAGGGTGTAAATCAGCATAACGACTATCATGCCGACAAACATTCTAAACCAAAACATGTTTGCCGATCCAATGGCCGTACCAGTCCAAGGACAACTGGAGTTTATAGTTTCAAAGCGTTGCAATTGATAGGGAAACAGAGAAAACGTGCAAGAGATGAAAGCAACGATGAGTTTCGTACATTCGTTTTCTCTGAATATATGGATTAGAACACAGTCGACTTACGTATGATCAAAGCCTTCCACGACTACCTGACACTCTGTATCAAAGCGCGAACTCGCTGGTCGATAAGTTCTGGCTTGATCATTCCACCTCCAGTCTTCATCTGTGTTTGCTGGAATCTGCGAATGACGATACAATATTCCCGGATTCCGGCATGATATCATGCAGAGCGAAAAGATCATCAAAAAAGTTCCTATCGACCATGTAATGATAACAACAAGGCCCGATTCAATGACACTCGAATAGCACATCCAACCAGAAACTCCCAAAATGAGCGGGAAAGTTATAAACAAATTGACTGTCCAGTATGGACCACAAACCCATAGCAGTTTTGGTCGTTTCTTGCGACGGGTCGTCATTTCGCCGCTTTCAGGATCCACGAATTGTTCTTCGACGGTTTCAGTGGTTTGCGCTAAAACAGCCATGTTTCCAACCCTGCCCGCTCCCAAACACCCACAGACAATAGAAGAAACAAAATATTGCTCGTCGACGACGTGCGCGGAATCTTCGCCATTTTTCCTGGAGTTCAAACACCACCACGAAGGATGATCATCTTCCCACGTAACATTGACACAGCCAACAGCAAAATCGGAATCTTCCCAGTGTTTTATCTTGAGTTCCCGTGCAGCATCGATTGGACTGTCACTAGAAAATGTTGGACCATCCCCATTATCGTTCGCGTTGTCGTTTTCATCCGTCACTGCTGCTTGTACATCCGGCCCGCTCGTTTCGTTTGGTTCCCCAATATCGATCAGAGCAGTCTCTCCCTTTAAAATTGGATCGTTCTCCTTTATTGTCATATTAATAGCTTGACTCAGGGGATCTATTCGATAAGAACCATCGAGTCAACAAATAGTAGTAATTCAGTAGTAGAAGTAACAAATAATTATGTAGACTTCGCTTCTGAAACAATGTGTTCAACGTGCGAAGATGGTAAAAATTAAATTGATGATTTCAGCTGTCAAAAAACTGATACCGTTTTCGCCGTAGTACGAATACGTACCGTACAAGCTGACCATGCGGCGTCAACAAAAACAGAAGCCCGTCGTTGTACGGTACGTCCTACAGTCCGCAGGGGTCTAAATTTATCTCCCCTGGTCCTACGTACTACCGTTAGGTACTTTACTTTGTACCGTACACGAGTTTCGTGCGAATTCAGATTCAGTCCTCCTCAAAGGAAATAATACGTACGTACCATATTTACGAATGATACGACGCTTGCAGATATGATCTACAGTAATTGTACAGGGTTATGCAAAGTGTACCAGTATTATGGAAAAATTAGAGTAGTGCAAAGTGTACCAGTATTTTGGAACGGAGGTAGTATTATTTAGTCCTAATTTCTACAGTAGAAGACAAGACTACGACGCACTCGTACCCAGGCAAGGGGTTCGAACGTACGTACGTACGTACTATCGTACTATTCTTTTCAAATCATTTTGAACGATACTCCGTACGCTAGTACGAACTACTACTCCATTCCAAACATACGATAGTAAATTCCAGTAAGATTCTGTGAAACGACATGGATACTGACCAACAGGCAGTCTCAAGTCATTGTCGTTGTCTTCCTTGCATGCTTGGTAATTGCTGTTAAAGATCGGAGAAGATACTACATCACCTTGCAGATATTTCCCTAACTTCTTATTTATTACCATGTCGCAACGTCGCGGAGGAAGCACCAAGGAAACCGTAGCTGTGCAGAACGAGGAGATAGTTCCCTTTTCTCAGGCACTTGATGGTCCAGCATCTGGTGGCAATGAGGTGATGGATCGTGAATCGATAGAACCTTCACAGAATGCACATCCTTCAAACCTTACATCATCAAACAAAGCAGTTGCATCATCTGTTTCTCTGGATGTGATGTACAGTGCAGAAAGCCAACAAATTCGAACCAAGGCCTGGCAAGAGTCTTATTTCGCTCGTGGAAATGTGCACAGTACGTGGGAAGCCGAGTATATCGAACTCAAAGAAAACGGTTGGTACGGTGAATGCTCAAAGATGATGGACGGACACAACAGCAATAGTGTGCCTTGTGGATGCTGCTCGGCTATAGTCTGTCCGATGCTAGGCGCCAGTAGAGTAGGAAACATGGCAGTCCTGAAACAGTCGAACGAATGGGTCACCGAAGAAGTTCCGGACTTAGAAAACGGAGGAACCAAAATCGAACGTTCCACCCGGCCTAGATTGGATTTTGTCGTCGGACCCGTGAGTCAAAAACCTCTGCATGATGGAACGCAACAACAGCGACCCGAACGATTCTGGACGGATTCTGAAAACGAAATTATTTTTCATGTCTTTGAAAAAAGGATACTGTAATCTCATGCTTTTCTTTATATGTCCATCTCTTTATTGTCAGTACTGGCCTATGCTTTGTATGATAACGTATCCATTGATTTTGGGAGTCTCGGGTGTTACGCTAGTGACTGTCATTCCGAAGGTGAATGTCCTGGTCGGTATTGCCTGGGCTATTTGTACGGGTGGACTCATCTTTGCGCTCGCCATGACATCCTTTCGCGACCCTGGGATCCTGCCCCGCCATAGAAATCCTCCTGCAAACCAAGAAGAGATGGGTTGGAGATGGAACGATCGCGCCCTCAGCTATCGACCGAGAGGGTCTTGGTATGACCAAGGTAATTATTCTCTATGAGGTGATCGTCTGTTGCTTTTTGAGATGGGGCTCATTTTGAGTTTTTGGCGCAAGTACATTGGTTTCTGAAAGCTTTTTCTTGTCAATTTTTCTTACACAGACACAGCAGTAATTGTAGAAGGGTTTGACCACACGTGAGTACTTCTTCTGTTTTCTTGAAATTCGTTGCTTGTTCTAGCGCAACGATGTTGGTGTTGTGGAAGTCTATACCTTTGTTTCTTGCTGTCACTAATATTTCATACGTCGTTGACCTAAAAGGTGTCCATGGACGGGCACCGCGATAGGAAAAAAAAACATGTGTGCCTTCCAGTTCTTTGTCACTCTAGTTTTTGTGTGCTTAATATTTGACATCATCTTGCTGACTGGAAGTGTTTGAACTAGCGATCAACATTTGGTGCGAAGAATCATTTTTGACGCGACTATTGCACTGCAACCACACAGAAGTCTGCAAAATATCACAATCTAAGTGCAATTCTAAAAATATAGGACGAGTCATGAAGAATAGATGATTCAACCACCAAATTTTGTCTTTTTTTGTTTCGCTATCAAAAGGAAATTGTAACCAAAAAGTCAAAAATGAGCATTCATGCATTCACTCACACCGATTTGCAAAGGAATTAGAGGATCAAATTACTAAATACTGCAATCGTCAAGTAGCTCAATTTTCGCTTGTATTCACGCGCACTGGATAACAAAAAGAATACTGAAATTGCACACTGAGAAACACTAGTTATTTTTTGTCCTATCTTTTGCTCCTTGATGGAGTACATACCTGTTGTACATGATTTCTGTAATCCCAAATTTGTATTCTGGATCTCCCTATGGCAGCCCCCTTTTGTGCACGATATTGTTAGTACTAGTCAAGCTGAATCAGAATGCAACCCCGACACAAAATTTTGATAAGAATACAAAATTGGATTACTTTTTTTAGGTTGCAGACAATTTTTGTTTTCAACTGAGCTCAATTCTAATGTGGTTGATGTTGTTACTGCTGCTAATACTGCTCCTAATACCACAGCCAATACTCAATATCAATGCAACTCCTCTGCAAAAACAACAAGAAAATCTTCATCCAATACAACCCTTTGATCATATGGAAATGTAGCTAATTTGTACACAAAAATGCGACAACAGCAGGAGGTAAATCATGTCAAAAACCATGGCAAAATCATAAAAATACTACAATTGTTGTAAACAAGACCCTCCTTAGACTCTTTACCCACTGGAAGAGCAAAACACAAAGAGAAACACAACTATGGTGCTTGGCCTGAGTATGTCCACCATTTGGAGAACACTTAGGAGTCTTCTATTGTACATAGGGAATTATTTGTTGCTGAAAACATTCCCTTCTTCTGTCTTGATAGAACACTATCAAGACAGCAACAAATAGTAATGACACACATTCTCACAGAGTGCTGGTGGAGGAGAAGCATTAGGCGTCAGGAGGGATGATCCTCTTGGCAGATAATGGCTGATAATGCTCTCGCTGTAGCAAAAACAGTGCTTAGAAGAATTACATTGGGTGAAAAAGTTTCTTTCCCTCCTGTACCAGCAACAGCATCAGCGTCAGCAGAGAAAGCACCTGCCCCCACTATTTTCTTCAAACTGTATGCTAACTGATACAAGGTGAATAACCATAGAGATTCTACACCAGCACCATCTGCTGCTGATGTGCGCACACCTGCTCCTATCCCATGCAGTATCATTCCCAAGCCCCCAACACTTGGACAAATGGCATCCCCAGCAGCAGTGGCACTCAAGGATTCCCTTCTCAAGCTTCTTGGCCTTGTATCTACTTTGTTCTTTTGCTCTTGTTGTTCCTCTTGGTTGGAGTTGCTTCTGCTGTTTCCTCCTCCTGCGCCTTTGGTTCCTCCTGTGCCTTTCTTTTCTCCTGGGCCTTTGGTTCCTCCTGCACTTTGTTGTTTGCTTCTTCACTCCTCTTTCTTGTGGGCAAGGAACACACATTCCTCTTCCCCCGCAGTATATAGGTTTTTTACTTCCTTTTTTATCAAGGACACGAGGAGAAAGACCTTCAAGGTTTTCAAGCTTCCCTGTTGCCTTGAATAGACTTCTTATTTTGGTTCCAGCCTCTGTTACTTTTTTAATCATAGTTTTTTTTCAAGGAGCTCTTTCTCTCAACAAAGAAACTTGCTTGTTTCTTTGAGCTGCAGCTGCTGCCTTACCTTGATCCAGCTGGATACTCTCTGTGGGGCCACAGATATCCCCTACTCTTCCTCTTCCTCCTTCTAATCATCCTCTTCCTCCTTCTGCTCTTCCTCTTGCTCCTGCTCATCATTTTCGTACACTGTCTCCACTAGCAACAATGTCCCTCCTTCCTTCCCTTCATCACTGTACTCCTCTGTATCAGTAGTATGTTTAGAAGACTGTTCATCAACATCATTATCATTGTCATCATCATCMTTGTAAAGCTCTCCTCCTTGTTCTATCTCTTATTCAGCTGCAGCAGAAGCAGTAGCAGTGGTGGTTCCTGGAGGAGGAGGAGCATCTTGAAAGTTCTTACTAGTAGTAGTACTTTATTTTCATCATTCTTATTGTTGCCATTTGATTGTCTTACCTTTAGGCCTAGTAGGTCTATAGCAACACTTCTCTCATTGTTATTGTCAACATCCTGAGGAGGGGACTCAGGGGGAGGAGTCATTCCGACAAGACCCTGTTCTGCAGTCGTAGCAGCAGAAGCAGCACTAGCAGCAACAATAGTTTCAGTAGATACTTTTTCCCCCATGGTTAGATTACTAGCAAAAAGAGCTGATAATTCATTCATTCTGGAATTCTAAGGGATTGCTAGTATTGCTTCACCATTGGCTGATATGGCAAGTACAGATGTTCTTGTTGCTCCTTTATGAACAGCAAGAAGTGCTGCTGTCGCCTATCGTGGAAGGATACTACTAGTAGTGTTGCTGTCTGTTGCATCTTCCACAGTAACAACTACCATCATTCTAGCATGGACCTTCCATCAGTAACAGAGGCACTTGGTGCCATCAACAGTGACGTCAACAGACACAAAAAGAGGAGGATACTACTAGTACTACTACTAGTAGTAGTACTAGCTAGTAGTACTTTAATAAGGAAATGGTGGCAATTTAAACATGAGCAAACCAGCAGCAAAAAACAAGCAAATACTCATTCCTAGTACAAATTCCTCATAGGCTTCCATGAGAAATTTGGATATCAAGGGAGTAGTAGACTGTACAGTTTCCATGATTTTGATCTGTCTAATAAGCCAATCAGATTGCTTGATTCCTATTGAATTTTAGTATTATCCCTAACTCTAAAAAAACGTTTAATATGAAACAAAATCCAAAATCCCCTTTTTGCCTTTTTGGGCATTTCGAACAGCCACCCGGGACTGACTTGGTACCTTTAAATATGACCTTACAGTCATTATCTTCACTTTTTAAAAATACAGTATCTGGTACGAATTCTTACGAAATTCTCGGTCAACGCAAATTCAAAAAATTCCTTTAAAATGCAGCGTGAAAACAATCAAGAACATGCCGCATGCTGCTCGCTCACATTCAAATCGACACATTAAATTCACCTTCTAGCTGCGTTTTTCTCCCAAAAAAACCTGTCATAGGATCTTTCCAACAATAATCACAATGAGACTTTTAGTTAAGTTTTTATTCTGCGTTGCATCCGTTGCAGTGGTAGCTGGCGCAACGGTTGATAACCGGTCGCTGCAGGAAGACTCGACATCGGCACCGAAACCGGATGATTTGGAGCCGGCGACGGAGTCACCAACTAAAAACAGTGGCGATGACCAAACGCCCGAGTCGTTGTTTGGGGATCTACAGGACGGCACCAAAAGTCCTAGTGACGAGAAAGGGATCGATAGTCCCAAAGAAAGCTCAGGTGGATTTGCAGGGGGTTTCGACGGTATTGGAACCGAAAGTCCCAAAGAAGGCTCAGGTGGATTTGCTGGGGGTTTCGACGGTATCGGAACCGAGGATCCCAAAGAAGGGGAAGAAACCCCCGTTCCTATGCCCGATGATTTTTCACCGATCTTGCCACCGATGATCTCGGAAGGAAATGATACTCAAAGTCCAAATAAGGAGGAAAGTACTCGATCTCCTAGTGAAAATGAAGGTACCCAAAGCCCTAAGTCAGGTTCGAAAGGAGATGAAAAGGGATTTGGAGGTATTGAAAAGGAAGAGGATGAAACTTCAGCTCCTAAAGCCAATGATCAGGATGAGCCTGCAGAAGCTTCTGGCATGGGATTTGGCCAAAGCCCTGTTCCAAAACCTTCCAAAAAGCCTACCGGAGCAAGGTCCTCCAGAGCACCCGTTGCGTCTCCTGTTGCAGCACCGACAGACAAAAACAAGCCACCCACGTACAGCGATGAATACAAACAACCATCACTTCGTCCTGCCACAGCACCGAGTCGTCTTCCATATGTTTCGAAGGGAGACGACCCTTTACCAACTGCGTCTGATGACCTTTTTGGAGAATGGTTCACGAATGATTCCACCATCGAAGAAATGGAACACGACAAAAATGTCATCATTGCTCTTTCAAGCACTTTCGCAGTCATGTTTTTCTTCGCAGTATTTGTTGCTTATCAAACGTTAAACAATCCAAACGGTATTTGCGCAAGGTATGTATTTCGTAACCAAGTAAAGTTGGTTGATTGAATATTTTGTTTTGTGACTAGTGGCCTAATCAATTGGTTTCTTCAACTTTATCTTCCCTCTTTCTTTTCGACACCGCAGTATTTGCAGGATTACTGTTGCCTGCTGGTGCGGCATTCTGCGATGTATCTGTTACCCCTGTCGCGCTGTATGCGGATGCACCGGCGAACCAACACAAAAGTATAACATCCCCGAAGATGGCGGTTTCTCCAACGACCTAGAACTCAGTTAATATGATAAAATAGTGCTAGATCAATTATCGTATTCATTCTTTTCAAAATACTCATCTGAGTTCTCCTCGATCTCCAGGAACATTGATGATGCATTAGAGGAGTCTTTGAATCCAATATAAACACGCATTAACGTATCATTTTCCTTTTTATTTTTAAAGCCACAAGCGCAGCTGCTGCAGCAATCAAAGGTGCGAAAACCGTAGCAATCACTTTCAAACTCGCCCTACTAAATCGCATGAATGCAGTAGCTTTCTTTTTTGGCGGGTGCTTTCTGTCGGCATTTTCCTCTCGCGAGCGTCTTGTACTCAGCTCATTCTCAACATGAACCATTCGTGTTTGCCTGTCGTTACGATCACTAACAGCGGGTCGCCAATCAGACAACCGGGCGTAATATCCTTGTTTCAACGTTATAGTGTCCTCTGAATCTGCTGGGAGACTTTCAATTATATGAAGAATTGCAGCATCAAGGGCGTGGCAATATGCTTTCAACTCAGCATTTGATTGGCATGATGGGCACCTGTTCGATTTCGAGTCGTCCTGGTTTCGCCCTCTATTTTCCCAACACGGCGTGCACACAACAGATGATTTGCAGTTACAGTCGAGAATGCAAGCACCGACTACCACATCATTACAAACTCCACAAATCAAATGAGGCGGTAGGTCGACTTCGGCACGATATCCAGAATTCTGAAAATTGATTGACGATGCCGAAATTCCTGGCGATGAAACTTCCAGCGGTATGGAGGGTAATGAACTCTCCCTTGCATTGGGTTCGGAAAGGAGCCGGATGACGCAATCTTTAGCATCGGAAGACAAAGCAGCACCTATCCTTTCAAAAATACCATCTTCAAATAATGCTAGACCTGATTGGTTGCCTTTTGATAAAGATTTAATAGATTCATGACTCAACCCATTGGATGAGGTAGAGGGGAAAATTGTTTCGCCCCCATTTTCCATTTGGTCCACTGCATCAAGCTCGAAGATTTCGGTATTTGCCGTTAATATTGACTGAGTCTTGTCGACGACGAATTGAGGGTCCGGTCCCACAATCGACCCTTCCGATGGATGCGAGGAGACGATCGTTCTCTGTTCGAAGTCAACATTTGAATTAGCTCGTGTGTTTTCCATCCCATTTAGAACATCCGGAGATAATATGAAAGATTGCTCCTGGTGGTCAAAGATAGAGCTTAGAGAAAGACCGTCAAGGACGGAAAGCCTGGAAGTTCCTTCTGGCATGTCCACTTCGATCGTACTATTCGCGTCTTCCGCCGAATTATTTTCGTGTAAATCATTACTTCGCATAGCGATATCATATGGCGAAAGCGAATAGGCTCTTGTCAAATTGAAACACAATTTGCACCGGACGAGTTCTGCTTAATGTTGCGACCAAGTTGTATGGACGAAGCAGCAAGTGGTGCCTTTTGAGCTCTTTAACCTTCGACGACACTAACGCGGAATACAGAACGTATTCGTTCTTTATCGGTAGTTATGAAATGAGTTTTGTACATGAAATTCGATGAAATCACGACTCAATCCCGAAAAAGATCTCATGAATGGTCATTCCCCGCATACATTAATCTTTTTTGACCGGCCGGCTCGTTTTCTGTAGTATCTCAAATACACAGATTCTGGTTGTACCCCCAAGATATGTGTATTTGAGATACATATCCATTGGAATCCTTCACTAAACAAATTCAGTCTCCAGGCATGATTAGCGGATGGAATCTTTTGACCACATATGCGCTAAATCAGGATTCCAAATTCCTAAAAAGAGACAGAAGAGCACCAAATACTTTGTACTAGCTACTACTAGTACTACCTAGTAGTAGTACTACTAGTAGTAGTAGTAGTAGTAGTACTGCTAGTACTAGCTACTTCTTCTTCCCTCACCACCAGCAAGCCTACCTTGTCTTTAATACCACTGCTGAAGACATTCCAGCTAGCTAACATACTATTAGTTTATCTGTGTGGGAATGACCCCCCATTATATAAGAATGCTGTTTGTTCAGCTGGTGCCTCATTCAGAAGGTTTGTACGAGTACAAGTACAAGTAGTAGTAGTAGTAGTAGTAGTAGTAGTAGTAGTAGTAGTAGTAGTAGTAGTAGTAGTAGTAGTAG
>CAACVS010000138.1:0-17992 GCA_900660405.1 Pseudo-nitzschia multistriata
ATATTCGGCAACAGCRTTMATCGTTGGCCGRAATATAATATTTGATTGTTGGTATAACTTCTTGGGAAGCAGTTTACTTTTCTGTCCAAGCCTGTGAAGAAAATTTCTGACTCTTGCTTTTTGGGATGATTGTATATCTTTGTCACTAGTTTCTGGATACTCAGCTGTAGATTCCATTTCCTCCGATATTGCCAACATATTACGAGAACTTCGACTTGTATTGCCGATAGTAGAAAAATCCTCCTCGTCGTCTTCCGTCTTGTGGATATCATCTCCGTCAACAATCGCACCTCGTGCGAACACCGAAATAGTTTCCCGCCTAGAAATCATGGACGAGATTTAGAAGACCAGACAAAGACGTTCGAAACTCCGGACAACAAATCTAGAAATGTTGTGGTATTAAGCACTCTATGCATGCAAATAGATAATCAGAGAATTTTTTTGACAATTTATGGCATTCACGACGACACAGTGTCACGTTTGGTTTTCCCCGTCTTCGCCTCTCCTGCCCGATAATATTAAATTTTCTTTTAGTCAACTCACCTAGACTCCAGGACAAATCCTGCGGTACTTGGCAAAAAAGTATTGCGAAGGGCAACAAGAGTTTCGAGAACTTTTTGTCAAGTAGGATTTGTACTGGTATCTACACAGGTTCAAGAAGAGCCGACACTGAGATCTAACTCACGAAAAACTGAGTTTTCACCGCACGAATGCGATTTGATCGCCAAATTCTCAAAATCTGTGGCTGTACGTACCGATACCGTAGAGAAAAGCACTTCATCTCAGTAAAACGATTGAGGTATTTAATTTCAAACTAAATTAGTACCTCGAGTACTACGTACTTCTACTAACTTTGTTCTTCTTTTATTATCATCATCCAGACGTGGCTAAGAAAAGAAAGGCTCCCGAAATGTACCGTACCGGTAGTTTCCTGACCGATTTCCGATTCTCTGGTGCCCCCATGGTGCAACAACCAGAGGAACTGCAATGCTCATGTGCATTGCCATAATGTGTTATTATTTAATATGAATGTGCTGAGTTACATCAAAAATTTAGATTGCCATGAAAGGATGAACAGATGCCTTCAATTTACCTAAAAACTTAGATCTGCCTTCCACACTGTAGAAACATACATAAAGTATCCATCTGTAATTGTTCAATGGTGCCAATATGCCTCTTGAAAACAATGGACTCCACTCAGCATTTAATTCCTCTTCAACTTCCAATTCCAGAAGAAARCGCTAGGTGAAGTATTCAAAAAATGCATTTCCCCTTCTCTTCTYTGTTGAACACAATTTTATGACTAATCTTGAAGTGTTCTTGCCTTACGTCGATGGAAATTCACCCAAGTTCACTTTACATATAGGAGTATTTTGAAACCAAGAAAGAAATCATTTCCTTAATTTGAAATTAGTAGTACAAGCAATGAGATAGAGATCTTGCCGAATAAGGCATAATTCGAAACTGCAGCTTGCGATTTCTTTGGTACATCATGGGACTTTCCGACATTCTCATATTTTTCTTTGTTCATTTTCATCATTCCACCGTTTCAGCAATCCATACCTAGACTGAGAAAGCCGCATCGAAAAAAAGGTCAGATAGCCTGCATGTAATGCCGAACAATTATACCATTGTTTCCAACAAGTTACTTCGCATATGCAGATACATATTCCAAAACGCCAGTCTTCGAATTCATTCTCGTCTTTTTGATCTTTCGTAACTGTTTCTTCGACATCGCCTTGAGCGTCGATTTCAGCTTTCCAGTATTGAGTGTCTTTGCGGACTTTTGAGCGTTGTTGAATTCGTTCTCTGCTCTCCTCCTTTCGTTCTCTAATCTCCTCTCTTTTTTCTGTATTTTTGCCTGCCTGCGCTCCTCTCTTAATTCTGACTGCAATTCGAGTGCTTCCTTACGCGCAAGTTTTTCTTGCCGGCGTTGTTCCCAGSTTTTGCTTCCATTGTTTACCTTGGTCTTTACTAAACTCGAAGCTCGTTTCTGCGCACGGACCTTCCATGCACGACCAGATACGTTCCGCCCCTTCGTCGATGGTCCATCCAGAATTTTGATGATATCCCCTTTCAAAATCTGTTTTTCTTCCACCTCGTGCACGAGTGGGGTATTGTCCTCCGCATCTACAAAATCTCCAATCGCCGTCGTCGTCATGATGATCCTTAATTCTTTCAATTACACTGTTTGTTATAATATGCGATGCTCTCTCAATTGCACAAGGCCCTGCAACTATCGGAAGTTTTTGAATCGGTACCGTACTATTTTCTTCTTTGAGGTTCAAGGCGAAGGGGGGGGGCTACCGCTACGTATCGTTACTCACGAATTTAGGTCATTCACATGAGAACCAACAACCCACATTTTTCCCATTTGGCGTATCGGTTGTTTCGTACTCCTACTCGTACTCCGACTCGTACGTTATGTTGCGATTGGGAGAGCACCGCTTTTTATTGTTGGTTCTCACCACATCTCATCAAACCCAGTGAAGTATACCTGTCGACGGATAGACAGACAGACCATATTTGTTGGAGTAACGAATACAAGTACATTATGGATAGTATTACTTTCTACGGAGACTACGGTACCCCTCTGAATAGCGTACAGTATTTACGAATACCGGTACTTAAAGTACAATAGTAGAGTAGAGTATCTTTTTTAAGTCTTTAATGTGACGCACAACACTCTACTAGACGTCAGGGCAATTGTGCCGGCGCTGCGGAACTGTATTCGATCAACATCATTCGACACATGCTTTCCATGCTTTTGACGACGACGRTCTGAAAAAAAGAATACCGATGCGAGTACAATCAGGCGCTTGGATTCCGAGGGCGATTGATTCGTCGATGATTTACCTACCSGTACAACATTWGGCAGGAACKCGATTACCTCTCTTTCGCCCTATCAAAGCAGACACCAGTAGACGAACGCATTACTACTATGCACCATAGTATTGCAGGCTGCTGATAGTCGTTCACCAAGTACCCATCGCATTGTGAAGTCCTTCCCAGTGAAAAAATCTACCACTTGGGCGCTACTRTTAGAGAGCAATTGACACCATCGAAGAAAGTTTTCAAAAATCGAACKAGTTGAAATGCAKTTTTCGCAGGGCTCGGTACCCTTGAACTTGTGTCACCACCTCTATGGTGCTCTATTCATACTGGGGACATTTGGGGGGCTCGTCTTGTTTTGTTTGGTAGTAATGGTAATTTATGATATTCCTGGAATTGAACTGGTTCTGGGGCTAAGTTGTTTGAGTTTCTACGGACTTCTTCAAACGCTGGTGCTGCCGATGTCCACGCTGATAGAAATCGAACACATTTACCATTCGTTTTCTGTGGAAATCAAATGCCACCCACCTGAACCCAGCGATCTCGCCATTGATAAAAGGATTCTGCGGGAGTCGAACAAAGAGGACGCGGCCCTAGCTTCAGTGTGCAACAAGTCTTTGTGTTCGATATGCCTCCAAGGCTTCGAGATCGGCCAGGAGATTTCGATAGCTACGCCGTGCGGACACAAGTTTCATTCAAGGTGTCTCAGGATGTGGATTCCGAAGAGTTCCACGTGCCCGTACTGCCGACAGGATCTGGAGAAGCCGTGTCCAAAACCAAGGGAAGAAGAGGTGGATACAGAAGATAYCCGATCTCGGGACSGTCGGGGATTCTTTGGGGCTTTTCGGATGTTTGAAGGGGTCTCTGACGCCATCTACGAATACACATCGTAATATGAAAAGGAATGGTGCGCGAGAGATGATGCCCTTGTTTCGGGTCCAMACCAAACTCGAAAATCGCGAGTTTTTCCGAAGTGAACCAATCGATAGGAAAACGTATTGTAGCGCACCGAGTGCTTGGATTTCCACCGGAACGAAGGATTCTCGACTCGATACAAACCGTCGCTTATCCTCGTATCGATATGACCAACCGGGTAGATGCACAAAWCGTTTAGAAACGAGGACAACCTAGATTCATAAAAAGCTGCTACTAATAGAGTACTTCTAATTWTATCTGCRCACCTCATCCATTTCATSAACAGTATTCCTACTCCAAGCGATAGTCACAAAATGAACCTAAACCACAATCGGTACTAGGCTACAGAAGTCGTCACATCGGAAACCTCAGAAAGACCATGGKTGACTACAAGAAAACATCATACTGTAATAGAATCCCCRCTCCTGCGAAAGAACTACGCTTTCGGAGTGGGTYGCGGGGCCGGTACTATCTGGAGAAATGGATTYGTTTGTCTATCTGCTGTACTGTACTCTACCGTGCAGTGGTTTCTTTTCGTTTGTTCCTTTTTTATTTTAATATTTAAAARTCGTAGTCGGTTGTTTTGTGYCAAACATTTCATACTCGTAACAAAATACTACTCCACAGTGGGTTCGTTCGTCATTGATTGCGTGAACCAAACCATACAAATAAATTCGAACAACACGTCCCGTTTTCGAGTTTGCCCATCGTCTGCTAGTGTTGCAACCGCACTGCRCGGAACGGAACAGAGCCTCCGGTCCGTCCCGCAGGCGCCAATCACCGAGAGACGTTCGAGCAGTGCGCTTGTTTGCTCTGCACTACACGYTTATCGCCGCCGGGGCCGGAGCGGCCTCGTCCGTGTTCGGAACGCTCACGTACCCCGTTGGACGGCCGTTGCCGCTGGTTTCGCCGGAAGSACCACCGTCMCCGGTCGCGCTCGAAGAAAACCTCGACTGCAGGATGTAGAGCATGAGCGACAGGATGATGACCTCCGAGACGAACTTGATTCCGACAAAGGTGTCCCACCAGGGGTGGGAAAAGGAGCGGGCCACCGTGTGGTCCTTCTTCCAGTACACGTACAGGTAGCCGCAAAAKACGCTCTCCAGGAAGGCGCGCGTGAAGAAGAAGAGGTTCCCCGTTGCCGTGATCCATACGATCCGTTTGACCTGGCTGTCCGTGGAGACCTGGTTGATGGCACCGAGCGTCTTGAGGACGGTCCGGAAGCGGTGCGAAAAAATAGAAATCTCGACGACGCAGACGATCGAAACGGTGGCGAGAAGGATCGAGTTGAACAGAATCATCCCCTCGGTCGTGTAGAGCCCGAAGCCAAAGGCGGCGATGTTGATGAYCTCGAGCACGATCAGAAGCGACACCAGCCCGAGAAAGGTGACCATYGGAATGGTACGGCGGGACGCGGGGTGGAAGTACTTCTTGAGAATGTCGGCCCAGTAGACCAGAATGAGGATGAAGATGCTAAAGAGCGACAAGGACCCCGCCGTCAGGACAAACTCCGACAAAAAGGCTCCCACCCAGGCCGGGTGCTCSGTGTCCCARGCAAAGATCGCTACGGGCGTATAGCTGGGGGTCCACACCGTGGCGGGGATCAGGAACCAGGTGGATCGGAAGATCGACGTCACCAGGATCAGGGAATAAAAGGCGGTGACTACGGTCGTCTCCGCTCCCCCTTGCTGGCGCGTCCACGACATTCGCTTCGCCGCAAAGATGGCGGTGACGAGGAAGGCGATGCCAAAGCCGAGATCCATCCACCGTTCCAAGCCGGTAACGTCCTCGGCGATGGCGGCGGAATCGGAGCCTTCGTCACCGGCTCCCGTTTCCGCCGTGTCCGATTCCGTTGGGGTTGCCGTTGCCTTGGCCACCTCTTCTAACACTCTCGATATGAAGTCCCTCATGGCAGCGTGTTGGATGTTGCTTCGGTGTTCTGGAGATGCTCCGGGCCTTCGTTGCGTTGCGATGCTTTGSCTCAAGTTGCGCTGTGTTGCGTTTGTCGATTGATCCCCAGTTCAGATACGATACAATTTGGGGATTGCCAGCGGGTGGGTGACTCGACTCCTCCGGTTCTTTTTTTTACTACTGTACTAGAAAGAAAAAAGGAAATGGTACCACCCAAGATGATGGAAATACTTCAAGCTGAAACGACAGACAGGTTCCAGATTCAAAAATCTTCCAGGCTATGTTTCACTCGTTATTCGTATTGCTAGTAGCTRCCGTACTAGTAAGGTGGAGCGAGGGAGAGAAACAAACAGGACTCGAGCCGTCGTCGACGAAGCAAGTTGTACCGGTTATCTGTTTTCGTATTGACGGGGGTGTCATCAGCGATGTCATCGCACTACCGTAGGCTACCGTACGGAGCACCTAATTTCGTACGCAAAACACAGGTAGAACCCGTACTAGTACGAGCATAAGTATATTACTGTAAGAAGTATCATCTTCTGTTCTGGTTCGTAGCGCAGCGTGCATGCCAATTCGAAAACCATCTTGATACTTTTTTCGAATTTCGTTAGAAAACAACAGGAGTCCAGAAGAAATTATTAAACAATCTCAATTTTTCCTTTGGTCGATCGGTATTGTCGTTTTGTATTCACTGAAAGATGAAGAACAACAAGACAAAAATTACTTTCCCATCCTACCTAAAAAAATGACACCGAGCCAAAAAAAACAGAAAATGCTTTTGGTCTGCGAGAGGTTGCTTGGTATCGTAACTACCGGTAGTACGAAGAGTCAGGGCCCAGGCTAGTCGCTGCTATCTAGTCATCCCCATTTTTGAAATGAGGAGAGTTAGGAGATCGTTAGACACTAGGAATAGTTCAATTACTACTTCTAATACAAATAGTATGAAGAACAACAATATACCAATAGCTTATCATTCTTCGCTGGTAGTAACAGTGCCTACTACTTTTCAAGTGTTAGTATTCCTAGCCATGCACAAATCTTGTTTCATCTACTACTAGTGAGCTATTCTTGTGGAAATGGAAACTTGTTCGATTCTCTACATCACGCGGGATTGTRGCTGCGACGTGTCCGATCCAATTCATCACATTGCAGAACGAGTCGCGCTGCTACTTCCTGCTCCGCAGAAATCGCGCCTCGCCCCCGGGTGTCGCCGGATCCCAATGGTTGTTGCTCAGAAGCTTCTTGGAGAGAGCCGTCTCRACAAASGAAGACACCAGCGTGGTTTCCGTGGACGAATCTTTGTCTACTGTCGCCGTGCCTTCGTCGTCTCCATTGCCGTTGTCGATGGCAGCTGTTGTGGCATTCCCGGGAGCAGCTGGTGATTCTTCGTCCTCACCAACATCCCCGTCCAATTCCAACGGAATCTCGTTGGCGAGCTCGCTGTCATCAACATCGGTATCATTGCCGAAATTCACAGYATAGTTACCCTCTCCTGTGACGATATCATTGCGATCGCCTTCCCCGAGAAACGCAAGGAACTCGTCCAGGTTGTCAAACTCCGGGCCCCCAAACCCCATATCAGGCACGGGTCTCGGAGAAGGTCCCGAAGAAGGCTTTGSCGTTGGTCTCCGTGTGGGTCTCGGTGACGGTACGAGTGTCGGCTTATTGGTGGAAACTTCGAGGACGGTGAGACTACAACATCTCTCGAGCAAGAAATATTGCGATCACCAACGACGGGACGAACGGGATGTTCCACTTACGTTGGGCCAAGCTTGTAGGGTTCTTGGAAGAAGCGTCCACCGCGATGTGATCGTAATAGGTCTCCATCAGTCCTAGCGTCATGTCGCTCGAGACATCGAAAAAGTCGACGAGGGGATAAAAGGGACCTTCCATTTGCCACGGGGTGAGTTTTTCGAAGCCTCCCATGTTCATGTTGACGACCACGTCCTTCGAGACGTGGTTGACGGCGTTCCCGTCGTCGTCGATGGTTTGTTCCATTGTGAGTATCAGCATTTCGTCGTAAAACATTTGCACGTCCTCGTCTGAAAAGTAGAATTGGGACGTCAATAGTTCTCGCCCCTCGTMGAACACCTTGAAGTGAATGTGCGTTACCGGGCGCGACAGATATATTCCGGGCCGGTACGTTTTGAATTCAAAGCTCCCCRCATTATCGGTGGACGCCGTGCCAAAATACGAAAAAGAGTCTCTCAGGTATTCGTTCCCATCCAAATCATCTCCCGGGTGGAGGTAGTTCCCGTTGTAATCCGCGTGCCAAAATTGTACCTGGGCACCCTCTACGGGTTGCCCGAGATCGTTTTTTAGTTTCCCATGAAACAAAAGGTGTGGGTTGATCGGTCCCTCCGTTGAATCTTTATCTGACCACAACGACCCATCCAGGGCTCTTCGTTCTTGACGAGCCTGTTGGTAATGCACATCGCAGGAAATAGCACGATGAATGATGCAAGAATAAGAAAAGAACAGTGCCCGCAAAACACTAAATCGAAAGGGGGAAGTCATGGTGCAGAAATGCTGCGCTGATTCGATTCAGTTCTGTTAGTATGTCTAATATCAATGGAAATTGTGTTGTGTATGGCTGCAACCATTTCTCAGTGTCAATGCGACCTACACTTCGGTGGCAGATGATAGATGATCAATATTTGGCACGACCGAGATCAGAAAGAAAGATTGTCAAATATAGTGTACCGTCTACTCGTACGTACAAATGCATACAAACTATTTCGATGTTTTTCATGTGGGACAGGCACGGCCTGCAAGTGCGGTAAACATTATTTAAGAACCAAAGCGATTTTCTGTGACTGGTGGGTATGASAACGGAAAAAGAAAACGTGCTACACCAACGTTGGACTCCACAAAAATTGCTCAACTTCTGTAAATAAATTGTACTATTGCATAAAAAAAAAAATCTGATACTGATTCCTGTACCGTAGATACGATTCGTTCGTGCATGCAACAGCACAGCACTGTTTTCTGTACGATTCATTCGTCCAATCTGTGAGCCAACGATCTGTAACTCCAAACGGTACGTACGGTAGTAGACTAGTTCGTACTGTAGAAAATATGATTTGAACCATTTTGGTTCATCTGGCTCGCGCGAAAAAGGAGCGGGAAAAATCTTAATCAGCTTTGCTTTTGTTCAACCCTGACGGTCTCTGTTGAGGGACAGACGTTCGCGCGCACGTCCACCGATACAAAAGAATTAATGAATTTATCAATACATGTCATAGGGTAAAAAACCCAGATCAAAAGTACTGAGAGATACATCGGAGACCCAAGGGTTTTCCTGGTACCTTCTCATACTTCTTAATTTATCTAACCAATAGGGAAGAATTTACACACACTTTTCTCTTTCAGGTTTCCCGTGCTAAATGACGTAGGCATACATCGAATCGCACGTCGAATCAACATAAATTTAGAAGTAAGCAACATTTACACTGTATCACAGCTAAAAGAACCAGCTGTGGTGACAGAATAGGAGCCCAGTCTCCATCAAACAAAAATAATATAACCCTAATCCTAATTTTTTGTAGCCATGTTAGAGTTCGAGATAAATGCACGATTGAATGAAGATTTTCGCTTGACAGACCGTCGAAGAACGTTTTCGAAGTGAAGGAGCGAACAAAAGAAAAAAATGAACAATCAACAAAAAATTGGTGTCGTGTAAGTTCACTCGTCCCTCACTCAACGATCGAAGACACTTCCTCCGCAAAACTTACGTGACTCGTGATTTTTATTCTTTTTTGTCGTCAAAAGAAGAAATCTTTTTCCATYACGTACTTCACACATTTTCCAGTTGCGGAAGTATTCATTGATCAACTGCAATATCTAACAGCCATACCTTTTCAGAACAGCAAACCCAATCATGAAGTTTCTCGGTAAGTAGAGMTATCGTGTGGAATCTATTTCCTGTTTTCGTTGCCGAAAACGTGACAACATCACAGCATGCGTTGAGACTTAAATTTTGATGTCAGCCGATGATAGAAGCAACTGTGCGACTGTCCTTGGTCAGACAAAGCAGCATTTCGAATGAAAGGGTTCATCATCCCATCTCTCACCTTTCGTTTTACTCTGGTTTGACCCAACGGCGATCTCGATCTGATGATTGTTGTGTCCATCTAATACCCGATAATGGCGAAATTGTCATCTCGGCGCGCCTTTTCACGTCTAGGTTGTGTCGGTATCCTATCGTCGTTGATGGCCTCCTCGGTAGTCACGGCGAAAGTAACTCGCATCGCTCTACACAAACGCTCCAATGAGGATATGGTTGCTGCCCACTTGAAGCGAGAGCGTGATGGGCTCTACGAAGCCTTGCACCTGGGCAAAACCGACGCTACCACCAACAGTCGCAACCTTCGAGCTGGTGAAGGATCTGTCGCTCTGAAAGATAGTGAATCGGTAGTCATTAAGGACTATGCCAATGCCCAATACTTTGGGGTNCATGTTAGAGTTCGAGATAAATGCACGATTGAATGAAGATTTTCGCTTGACAGACCGTCGAAGAACGTTTTCGAAGTGAAGGAGCGAACAAAAGAAAAAAATGAACAATCAACAAAAAATTGGTGTCGTGTAAGTTCACTCGTCCCTCACTCAACGATCGAAGACACTTCCTCCGCAAAACTTACGTGACTCGTGATTTTTATTCTTTTTTGTCGTCAAAAGAAGAAATCTTTTTCCATYACGTACTTCACACATTTTCCAGTTGCGGAAGTATTCATTGATCAACTGCAATATCTAACAGCCATACCTTTTCAGAACAGCAAACCCAATCATGAAGTTTCTCGGTAAGTAGAGMTATCGTGTGGAATCTATTTCCTGTTTTCGTTGCCGAAAACGTGACAACATCACAGCATGCGTTGAGACTTAAATTTTGATGTCAGCCGATGATAGAAGCAACTGTGCGACTGTCCTTGGTCAGACAAAGCAGCATTTCGAATGAAAGGGTTCATCATCCCATCTCTCACCTTTCKTTTTACTCTGGTTTGACCCAACGGYGATCYCGATCTGATGATTGTTGTGTCCATCTAATACCCGATAATGGCGAAATTGTCATCTCGGCGCGCCTTTTCACGTCTAGGTTGTGTCGGTATCCTATCGTCGTTGATGGCCTCCTCGGTAGTCACGGCGAAAGTAACTCGCATCGCTCTACACAAACGCTCCAATGAGGATATGGTTGCTGCCCACTTGAAGCGAGAGCGTGATGGGCTCTACGAAGCCTTGCACCTGGGCAAAACCGACGCTACCACCAACAGTCGCAACCTTCGAGCTGGTGAAGGATCTGTCGCTCTGAAAGATAGTGAATCGGTAGTCATTAAGGACTATGCCAATGCCCAATACTTTGGGGTKGTTGAAATCGGTACCCCGCCCCAATCCTTTGAGGTGATTTTCGACACGGGATCTTCCAACCTGTGGGTGCCAAAGGTTGGATGCACTCACTGCGGACTTCCCTTTATCTCGCACAAGAGCAAGTATGACGATTCCAAGAGTTCAACATACGAAGCGGATGGAGAAGACTTCGAGATCATGTATGGAAGYGGAAGTGTGAAGGGTTTYTTTTCGAAAGACCAGGTCACCCTTGCGCAAGATATAACCATTGACGAGKTGGAATTTGCCGAAATTACCGACGCGGGTGGTCTCGGTATGGCTTACAGTGTTGGGAAATTCGATGGTATCCTTGGATTAGGTTTCACGTCCATTAGTGTTGGAGGTGTCCCGACCGTTTTCGAGGAAGCCATCAAGCAAAACAAGGTCGATCAACCCATTTTTGCATTTTACTTGGGAGACAACAGAGACGGCGAATTGACCTTTGGTGGATAYGATTCATCAAAGTTCGAAGGTGAYCTCGAGTACGTGAAGTTGGAATCCGCAACTTACTGGGAAATTACGCTTGATGCTATTGCAGCRGGAGACTACAAGACTGATGAAAGYACTACCGCGATTGTCGATTCTGGAACCTCGTTGATCACCGGGCCAAAGGCTGAGGTGGCCAAGTTGGCGCAATCTATGGGCGCAACTGCAAATTTCATGGGAGAATACACCATYGATTGCGCCAAGGTTCCCGATTTGCCAGACGTTGTCTGGACCATTGGAGGAAAGGAATACACAATCCCTGGACCAGCTACCGTGATTCAGGCACAAAGCACGTGTTTGTTCGCATTCATGCCTTTGGACATTCCTACCGGCCCCAAATGGATTTTGGGCGATGTCTTTATGCGACAGTACTACACAGTCTTCAACTACCTTGACCAGACGGTTGGTTTTGCGAAGGCAAAGTAAACAARCTGTTTGCAGTTTCCACGYGAAGTATTATTGAATATCATTATGATTTCGGAACAGCGCGMAACAGAACAACCGGAAAACGTTGATACCCCGAGCTCAGTCTGAATGGATTACTATTTATATTCAATAAGCATGAATTATAGTGTATACAATTAACAAAAAATAAAAATCTGCGCGTTAATCCTAGGATTGGAACCTCAAAAATAATTCAAAGCGCAACATATTATTGTATAGATTCGATGAGGGTGGTTACGAAAGAAACTGGTTCTTCCCGTTCAGACCATTAAGTGGGATCYCTGACTGCCAGTTTTGCACTCTCGCTTTTCAGATACCTTTTCTTCGATTCGTCTAGGAGACATGAGATCGTTGCTCGAAGTCCAAGGCATTTTTCTATGGCCGTCGAACTCAGGTCAAAAACATGCAAGATTTCTCCTTAACTCTTTTGTGATTTACAGTATTTTACTTCTACGATCGAAATACAGCAGTTACATCGTGGTTGTAATTTTTTGAAGAGTCATAATCCCTGCATAAACGTTAACGTTCAGAGGTTCATGCAGTCACCACAATTGTTAAATCATTTCGCACAGTTTTGAATATTGGTTCATCAGGTGCTATAGCTCATTCCTCTGCGTAAACTTGGACTAGTCTTTTCGAGACAAACATGGCTCCGTCACTGCAACGCTGAAACAAACCCAAAAAGGGCTGTGTGCTTTCCCCCTCTATCCAATTCGGTGGGGAGAGAATGCTACCCCTTSCTGTTAAAGTAGGCTAAGAATGGGAACAACGGTCTTGATTGGCGTTGATTCTGTTGATTCGATACGATTCGTCTTCTGTAGATTGGATTTGTTTCGCAAAACCGCAATGGGTCTCGCCGTTGCCAACACAAGCACCCCGRATGCAAATCTAGCTTTTTCTTGCGTCGTCTTTGTCACAAATTATCCMAAGAAGTTATTTCTTTTGCCTCGCGTCTTTCTGCCTACACCTCCCCGTCGTCGTCCAGATCGGAAATGTCCTGATCCAGGTGCAAATCGTTCACGTCGCCGTCTCCCTTCAATCGGCGGTTGACACGTCGTTGCTGCCTTTCTTCCCGCTTCCGCTGTGCCTTTTCCTTTCGTTCCTTTTCCCGGCGATAGCGTTCCTCCTGTCTCATCTCAAAGGCGTTGGTGATTTCTCCGTCCCGGATGCCGACGTCCCACTTCGGATCCTTAATGTACACGACGCTGATCAAAAAGGCCACGGTCCAGAAAATAGCCGCTGCAACGATCACCAGGCCGCCCTGGTCKACGGTGCAGGTCGTTTCATAGGASTCGTCCTGGTAGGTYGTCAGCCCGTTGCACAGCTGCGATTGCAGCACGATAAAGGTCAGGCCGACAAAAATAGGGATCAGCCCGAGTATTGTGCTCAGCATCCATATCTGGAAGCGCCTCAGCGACATGCACGACAAAAAGAAGACGGCCAGGACCGATCCCATCCCRCCCAGGACGGACAGCACGGCGAAAATGCGCGCCACCTCGAACACGTCGTCGGTGAAAAATGCCCTCTGGCTCTCGGAAAAGCCAGCGCACTGCCCGTAGGTCCAGTCCGTGTTCCGGTTTCCGCTCTTGTCGTCGGCGTACGGAACTAGCCAGGTAAAGAGTCCGGCACCGACCCGCTGCAGGACCGGATCTCCATCGGCCGTGGGGTCCTTGAARAAGTCGCTAAAATCTCCGCGGTCGGTCGTGTAGTCAATRTATACCATCCGGCACGAGGCCATCCCCCACATGGTGGCGGCCAGGGCGCAGATGGACGAAACAATGAGGCCGGCGATGGCCCAGCCACCGTGTGGATACGAACTAGAGGGTGCAACGCGAGCGCAAAACAATACGAGMAGAAACAAATCGAGTCAGGGACAGAACCACCCAACCGAGAGACACGGCACCCCGAGCCCATCAACCAATCGAAACGTACCAGAAGCCATGAAACTGCATGATGCTGCTGTCGTCTTCTTCTCTCCGATTTGTATTCGCAGGTTCGACACACAAGTGCGATGCAAGGCTGGTGAACCGAACGAGAAGCGTTTTGGGTTGAATGTACAATCTAGTCAAACGACGCGAGTTGTACAAGGTTTCTGCTTCGTTTTCCGGTTCCGGATCAACCCTACCGCTTCATCTTTTTTTGTTCGTTGCAGTCAAACTTTTAGTCGTAGTATTTTAATTTAGTCTGAGTTGCCTCCAACGGATCGGCATCCGATCCAATCCCATCAATTTTTATGCGAGCGAGCGAGCGGGCTCGTAAATTTTCYGCGCTAGACACGACGGTTGTGTCAGTCTTGACTGAAAGAATCGTGACTCGATGGTCACAAGAAGAAGAAGTTGTTCACAATTGTGAGTTTCTTGCTCACGAACTAGTCGTCATTGTGGTTTAGGCTCATACCACAGAAAGCTTCACTGNACTACTACTATCAAGAAGTAATTACTAGTCCATTCTGACCTTGCTTGTTGCTTCAACAACATTGACTGCTACTATACTTTATCTTACAGAAGTTCACCAGTTTTGCAACTTGACTCCAGTAGAACCGGATCTCCATCCCAGTTGAAAAAGACTACTAGAACTACTTGGTCTTGTTCTTTGGACTGCTTGTTGGAATGAATGGCGCCAAAAAATATTCGATGCTCATCTCATTTTTGTGCACCAAATATGTCAGGATGAGCATCGAACCAACCAAATAGGCCCAAACCTCCCATACACTTGTATCTGCCTTCTCGAGAACGACCCGAAAGAAATGTTTCAGGTGGAACCATAGGCTGACGGAGTGGATAATATTGTCCATAGTCACTTGCAGGTAGACCCACCAGGTCTTTTTATTTTCGGTTGAAAAGGATTTTGATGCCGCAAGTCCGCTAAAGTTGTTGCATGCAATAAAGAAGCAGTGCGCTCCTACATTGTGCAGCAGAACATGAGGGGCTCCAACGACRGACTGAGTGGAAACAATGCTCGCAATCGCTTCAAAACCCCAAAAGAAAATGGTTGACAAGTATGTAAAGTTGAATCGTGGAGACTTGTACACAGAATTTGTGAAGAGAAAAGGTATGTGATCAAATATTAYGTAGCTTTCGTAAAGGATCCAGAAAATGCTGGTTCCCAYCCTCTTATCCTCCAGACCTTGTATYGATAGAATTGTGACAATGGCAAGGAAGGGAAACCAAAAGAGTTGCCAGGGATAAAATKTCTGCGACACGAACGGGGCTCCTTCATCAGACCAGTCGACAGCATTGYCATGGTGTCTGAAGATTGAAAACGCGATACAAAGCATAAGTTTGGTAAGAGGATGCTCGCAATTGTCMTAKCASCACCCAGCATCAACGAAACCAAGCCATGTGGTGGACTCACTCTTTATCCAACRACACTTTCCGCGGCACTGCCCGACGAGGATCATGGTTGGTAACTTTTCCGTGCTTCTTGTTTGTTGTAGTGAGACACATTTTTGCTCAACCACGTAGTGCGTTCTTGATCTCGGATNTATACCATCCGGCACGAGGCCATCCCCCACATGGTGGCGGCCAGGGCGCAGATGGACGAAACAATGAGGCCGGCGATGGCCCAGCCACCGTGTGGATACGAACTAGAGGGTGCAACGCGAGCGCAAAACAATACGAGMAGAAACAAATCGAGTCAGGGACAGAACCACCCAACCGAGAGACACGGCACCCCGAGCCCATCAACCAATCGAAACGTACCAGAAGCCATGAAACTGCATGATGCTGCTGTCGTCTTCTTCTCTCCGATTTGTATTCGCAGGTTCGACACACAAGTGCGATGCAAGGCTGGTGAACCGAACGAGAAGCGTTTTGGGTTGAATGTACAATCTAGTCAAACGACGCGAGTTGTACAAGGTTTCTGCTTCGTTTTCCGGTTCCGGATCAACCCTACCGCTTCATCTTTTTTTGTTCGTTGCAGTCAAACTTTTAGTCGTAGTATTTTAATTTAGTCTGAGTTGCCTCCAACGGATCGGCATCCGATCCAATCCCATCAATTTTTATGCGAGCGAGCGAGCGGGCTCGTAAATTTTCYGCGCTAGACACGACGGTTGTGTCAGTCTTGACTGAAAGAATCGTGACTCGATGGTCACAAGAAGAAGAAGTTGTTCACAATTGTGAGTTTCTTGCTCACGAACTAGTCGTCATTGTGGTTTAGGCTCATACCACAGAAAGCTTCACTGGGACGATCATCATTGAAGATTTTACCACGTATCTTTGCTACTAGACCCGCTACTAGAATGGAACCAGAAGGCGCTGGTGAACACAATTATACTTAAGAGGGGGCTGGGAGAGTTTTAAAAAAAATTCTGGTAGCGCGGCATATATTATGGTAGCGTTTGTGGTAGCAACCTGGTAGCATTTCTGGTCGCAATCTGGTAGCAATTATAGCTACCATCTGGTAGCAATATTAGCTACCATCTGGTAGACTGGATTGCTACCATAATTTCTACCAGATTCTGGTAACGGTCATGGTAAACACTTAACTCACATAAAAATTGAGCATGAATAGAGGAATTTATGCTCCCGGACTGCTAAATGGACAGTGTACCCCCTTGATTTGCTGTTTTCTACAGCGCTTTCTACACAGCTTTTGTACTACAGACGTCCATAAAACCAATTTGCAGTCCCGGGAACCTCCAAGAAACTATTGCTACCAGAATTGTTACCAGAATTGCTACCATCTTGCGACTAAAATTGCTACCATCTGGTAGCAATTATGGTAGCAATCTGGTAGCAATTCTAGTCGGAATCTGGTAGCTACCATTTTACCATAAATATTTTCTATAATAATTAGATTCTCTTATCCCCCTCCCCAAAGTTTCAGTCGCCAGCAAGTTACCATTCTTATTGCCTGACTATTGCCTGGTAGTGTGCCCGGCGTGGTAAAATAGTCAATGATGATCGTCCCTGTGATGACGAATGAGATTTGGAGCTGCTTACTACTTTATGGGACTACTACTACTATCAAGAAGTAATTACTAGTCCATTCTGACCTTGCTTGTTGCTTCAACAACATTGACTGCTACTATACTTTATCTTACAGAAGTTCACCAGTTTTGCAACTTGACTCCAGTAGAACCGGATCTCCATCCCAGTTGAAAAAGACTACTAGAACTACTTGGTCTTGTTCTTTGGACTGCTTGTTGGAATGAATGGCGCCAAAAAATATTCGATGCTCATCTCATTTTTGTGCACCCAATATGTCAGGATGAGCATCGAACCAACCAAATAGGCCCAAACCTCCCATACACTTGTATCTGCCTTCTCGAGAACGACCCGAAAGAAATGTTTCAGGTGGAACCATAGGCTGACGGAGTGGATAATATTGTCCATAGTCACTTGCAGGTAGACCCACCAGGTCTTTTTATTTTCGGTTGAAAAGGATTTTGATGCCGCAAGTCCGCTAAAGTTGTTGCATGCAATAAAGAAGCAGTGCGCTCCTACATTGTGCAGCAGAACATGAGGGGCTCCAACGACRGACTGAGTGGAAACAATGCTCGCAATCGCTTCAAAACCCCAAAAGAAAATGGTTGACAAGTATGTAAAGTTGAATCGTGGAGACTTGTACACAGAATTTGTGAAGAGAAAAGGTATGTGATCAAATATTAYGTAGCTTTCGTAAAGGATCCAGAAAATGCTGGTTCCCAYCCTCTTATCCTCCAGACCTTGTATYGATAGAATTGTGACAATGGCAAGGAAGGGAAACCAAAAGAGTTGCCAGGGATAAAATKTCTGCGACACGAACGGGGCTCCTTCATCAGACCAGTCGACAGCATTGYCATGGTGTCTGAAGATTGAAAACGCGATACAAAGCATAAGTTTGGTAAGAGGATGCTCGCAATTGTCMTAKCASCACCCAGCATCAACGAAACCAAGCCATGTGGTGGACTCACTCTTTATCCAACRACACTTTCCGCGGCACTGCCCGACGAGGATCATGGTTGGTAACTTTTCCGTGCTTCTTGTTTGTTGTAGTGAGACACATTTTTGCTCAACCACGTAGTGCGTTCTTGATCTCGGAT